>JALHBZ010000130.1:5791-35337 GCA_024340015.1 Tolypocladium ovalisporum
CAAGTATCCGGCAGAATACGAGTAAGCACGATTGCACCCGTCCGAGGATGACAAGCCATGGGTGACGAGCACGGTGACCCCTGTGGTTGACTTCTCATTACCTGAAGGTGGCGCGCGAAAGGCCAAGGGTCCGAACGGTGGTCGCGGCGGTCCACAGGCGGTCAATAAATCGCAGCACGAAGCGAAAGGAGCGGAGCGTTTCCCGACTCGCACCTACGATACCTTACTCATCATCGCGCTCGCAGAGAAAGCGGCCATGGGTTTCTGGGGAGACGAGGCGTTGGCCGCATTGAGTCGATCGTCATGTGTCGACATCCGCCCGGAGTACTCGTATGGACGTAACAAGAAGGAAGCCACGGATCAACTGTTGCAGCGACGATGAGCGGCAGATGCAAAGCTCAGCGAGATCTGACGCACTCAAGGTACATCAGGCACCTGAAGCTCGAGTACCGCATCGTACATTGACCAGTGTAAGAGTACCCGGGGGGTACTGTACTACCAGTACTACGGGGGAGGTGCTTGGCTGCAACACGGCCACGCGCCAGCCGAGGCGACACTGCCATATCGAGATGGAGACAAGAAGCGGCGTCGCAGGAGGCAACGGTCACCAAGTCTGCTACTGTGTAGTCGTCAACGATCAACGACACCCCTCGGTTTTCTATTGACCCCGTTTGTTGATCCGGTCTATCGTGGACCTGCTCCAGCATCGCCAAACTCACAGAAGCCTCCAGCCACAATGAGCAAGCCATTGCCGGTCGACGGAAGCCACTGCACCGAGGTCCACTACGAGTACAGGTACGTCGCCCCAGGATCCCGGAAGGCCTCCGGCGGACGCTGAGGCGCCTCCTCGAGGTGCTCGTACCTGTACCTCGGGAGACTCGCGTACCTGCAGTCCAACATGGACGGCGTGGGCGGTGCACGATCTGTGGCGGAGACCCAATTCCAAACAGGCGCGGATGACGACGAGGGCACGCTTCATGCTTCCAGCTTCCAGCTCCCACCACCCGGTAGCCCCAACTTGGTGCCTGGCCCATGACGGGCGCGTCGCCAGACGAGCGCCAGCAGTAAACAAGGCGTCAACGAGGTGCTAGTGCACTGCAGATGCTCATGAACCGGTTTTGGTCTCCCCACCTGCGACTCTTACTCGTACACGAGGCTGGGTGCGCACCACTCCTGGCCAGAGTGAGGTGAGGTGAGACCAACTCGGCCAACCTGAAGGCGACCCCCCACCCACCCTTTGGCACCGCCGCAGCGCGCATGGTGTCCTCGTCCCCGAGGTTTGTGGGCTTTGGTCGCCCGCCTGCGCCACGCTTGGTCGCTGACGTCCCACCCTCGGAAAACCTTGGCCAGCGCTGCTGGCCGAATCGTTCGCGCCTCCACCCGCTGGCTACTCGTATGGTACCACTACGTATCGTAACGAGTGCCCGTAGTCGGCAAGGTAGTCATAGCTACGCACGAGTACGCACGAGTCCTCGTGGATTTGCTCAGTTGCTTCCCTGCTTCCCTGCTGCTGCTCGTACTCGTAGACCGGGCAGCCGCTTTTGCACTGGAGCCGCGGCGCTCCTGCTGCACGCCCCGGCGAGCCCTGCCCAGCCCCAGTTGTCCACTGCCGCGTCGAGAGCGCTCTGCCATGCATTTCTTTTCTCAACCCGACACCCGTCGCGCACCTCGTGAAGCTGCCTCACAGCACCGCCATCGTCATCCGGCTGATTAGGTTCGCCTTCGCCCGTGACCTCGCCGCGCAAGACTGGCTCAGAGCCGTACAAATTCGTGCTGCTAGCACTTGGGCATCGCGGCCGATTACCTTTGCGCCACAGGCCCCGTTCGGCCGCCGTCGAAAAATACCTTGATAAGGTAGTCGAGGTGCCTCTCCAGCTCTCGCCACGGTCTCCAGCCACACCTGCAACAACACGACGCCGCCTCGACATGCTTCGTTCGCCGCGCTGCTTCTGATCGCGACTTGCACTTTCTAGACGTGCTCTCTGCGAACATCGAATCCCAATCGTGCTGCCGCCGTCGCCGTCGCCTTCTCCGTCTTCTATGGCACCAAGCGTTGGCGACCTTGCCACTGCAGCCCCGCCGTCGCAGCCGCCCACAATTCGCCCGCTGCCTCCCTCCTCTCTGCCCAGCGCCTTTGATCCTCGCGACGCCATCGCGAGGCTGCCCAAACGAACGCGCGAGTCCGAGTCCATCTCGCCGCGCCCCAGCGCCGCCCAGCAGCTCCATACGCTCTTGCCGCCCACCAAGTCTGCGCGTCTGGCTGTTGCGACGACCACAGCCCCTCCGCCACCGCTCACAGGCGCTGCAGCGATCCAGGACGAGCGCCGGCGCAGGCAACACGAGCGAGGGTCGAGTGCCTCGATTTTTGACCCGATCAGCCCCAATCCGAACCACAGAGTACTGGACTCACTCATGTCGGGAGCAGCACAGGCCATGAGCCGTCCCGCCGACGCGCCTCAGATGGCTCCAACGGCAAACATGGACCCGGCCGTCAAGGCCATTACGGCCTTGTCAATACCCTCGAGTGTCGCCCTCCGCGTCGATGACCGCGGCGAGCCGAGTCCACAGAGCGCTACAAGCATGGCTGGCGTGCCTGTAACGGACAGTCCAACGCCAATGGACGTCGACACTGCCAAGGTCGAGCACCTCTCGGCGCAACAAGTAGCCGCGCAGGACGAGCGACCGCAACCGGGATCCCTGTCGTACCCGGGATCCTTACAGACCTCCGGTGCCATTCCGGAGCAGACTGCTCGCGGCATGACCTTCCCCATGCCTGCTCAGATCCAGAGCTCTCCCACGTCGTCTGGCAGCAAGAAACACAAGTGCCCATACTGCAAGACCGAGTTTACGCGCCACCACAACCTCAAGAGCCATCTCTTGACGCACAGTCAGGAGAAGCCATATGTCTGCACCGAGTGTCAGATGCGATTCCGCCGCCTTCACGACTTGAAGCGACACGGCAAACTGCACAGCGGCGAGAAGCCCCACGTGTGTCCTAAATGCGATCGCAAGTTTGCCAGAGGCGATGCCCTGGCGCGGCACAGCAAAGGCGCCGGAGGATGCGCCGGGCGCCGGGCGAGCATGGGCAGCTTCGCGGATGGTGACGAAATGGATGGTCAGATGGGTGAAGGCGACGAGTCGACAATGTCGGGCATTGCCTATGACAACGGTGATGAGGATGAGCTTCGACGACAGAGCCTCCCCAGCTTGGGTTCCCAGCACGCGTCGGGCGACAGCTACGGGGCGCACTCACGCACGTATCCGCCAGCTGGTCCGCGGCCCACGGCGAGCGGGCTGTATCCCCCAAATGTCAACCCGCCTCAGACGGGCGCAACGACAAACAGCTTGTCGAGCGTACCCAACAGCATGGTCAGTAATCATACGGCCAGCACAAGTATGTCGTCCTCGATGCCCGCCGCGAGCGGGCACGCAGGCATGTATTCCCAGTCGGGCATGACAGAGAGTCCAAAGCCGCTGAGTCCCGGCCTGCCAGGACACGAGTCGGTCAATAATCTTACGCGTCAGCGGTCACCTAGCCTGTCGCAGCAGTTCCAACAGCAGCAAGTGGGCAGGCGGCAATCGGAGCTGCAATCACCGCACAGCGGCCAGCCCAGACCTAAGCTGCCGGGACTCACACACCCGGGTTTTGCTGCGCCGAGCGGTAGCACGGCTTTCTCCCACGGTCGGACGCCAAGCGGGGCGCAGCCTGCCAGCGGCGATAGCGGGAACATGTTCGCGCAGAGCGACGGCGTGTGGGCATATATTCAGACGCTCGAGGACAAGGTCAAGTCGCTGTCGGAAAAGGTGACTTCTCTCGACCAAGAGGTTGCCGGCCTGAAGAAGCAACTCGACCCTCGCGACGGGCTCTGACAGCAGACCGACCGCCGCCGCGTTTCGCTACGTTTTTGTCTCCCATCTTTTGCGCTTCTAAAGTAGTTTCGATGTTTCCTTTTTGTCTCGAGGGTTTGTACGAAAGCACGTACCAGCACATACATATACCTTACTCATTTCGCTCGCTGCCGGCGAAGGGAGGACTTGGGCTTACAATGGGCGTTTACGGGACTAGGGAATGACAGAATGACTGGCATTGGATGGTACGGATACGATATGCGACCAAAAGATGGACGGGATATCTTCGCGATTGAGCTTCTCATTGTGTTGTATCATACATACTGTTTGGCGCACTTTTCCAGACAGTTTGCCTCGTGGCAGAAGCTTAAAGGATGCCAATTCTCGGATTATCCGGGGCCTCCCTGCCATTAATTTCCTTTTTAGGGACGTGAAGGACGAAGAATCGCGAATGTGCAAGTCTCGTGGTGTTCGCATCCACGACGCTTGAGCAGGCTCTTGCATGGCGTCCTTATCACATGGGCAGTGGAAAAAGCAGAGACGACTATGGCCGTGCATGACTGTCTCATTCGATCATGCACTTCTGAAAAGCTCTACAGGTACGAATACAATTTGTTGTTCCTGCGGCGGGCTCTGCTCATCGTGGTACTGTCCTCGTAGCTTGGTGAGCCCTGCTGTAAATGTGCACGGACCATTTGCCAAGCAATGGTTCATTTTCACGTGCTTGCCCAACACCCCGTCGCGGTACGTCATCGGGCGGAGGGCGCATCATCAATGCGACGTGAGACCTCCCGAAAACGTTAGCTATTGCCTTGATCTCGCTTCAGCGCAGAATTTTCCTTCTCTGGCCTGGGTGCAATCGTCCCTAAACCATCCGCTGATCGGCAAGATTCGCCGCTTCTGCATACCCCGTGTTTGACGTCAGCTTCGGTGCCGGAGCAGCCTCAACGCAAGCGACTGTGTTTTGCCCCGTTAGGAGATCAAGCCAGCTCTCGGACATCGTCCATTTGCTTGCCTCCGCCGAGCTTCACCACAACGAAGACGCGAAGCATCATGGCCAGCCACGATGTTGCAGAGATCGTGCCTCCGCGATACGGTGAGTCTAGCCTGTGATCGGGTGACCCGAGGCCCCTACTAGAGACTCGGCTCTATCAGCCACGATGCTTGCTTTCGGCGCCCATCACGCACTCGTGGTGTCAATATGCCGACATTCGACGACAAGCAAAACATCCTTTGAAAGCCATAGAGATGCGGCACAGGTACTGACCAACCGACAGATGCAAAGGCCGCTGGTTCAAACGAAAAGGTGACGATCAAGTCAAAGTCGGACAACTACTCGCCGCCGGGGCAGCTCCGACACGAAAGCAGCGATGAGACGCTTCTAAAGGTACGATGGCGTTATGAATTGAAGCCAGACCCAGAGTGCCGGCTGGAGCTGACCTATTTATCGTTTGGGGGATGGACAGAACTCGCTGAGTGATGAGAAGCCGGTCGCAAGACAGAGTGCTGCTGTTGCTCCCAACGGTGTGGTCACCGGCACAGCACCCGCGACATCCAATGGCGACGAGTCATATGCTGCCGCCATTGGCAAGCCGGAGAAGCAGCAGAATCAGAAGAAGCGGAAGCAGAAGAAGCAGCAGCAGCCGCCGGCGGAGCGAGACGGCATTTTGAACGGCGCTGCATCGGAGACGTCTGACGGCGAATTCAAGTCATATGCTGCCGCACTCGTTGCCGACCCGGAGAAGCAGCAGCAGCAGAAGCCAGCGGAGCGAGACGGCATTTTGAATGGCGCAGCACCGAAGGGGTCTGACGACGGATCCAAGTCTTATGCTGCAGTCGTTGCCGATCTAGAGCAGCAGCAGAAGCCAGCGGAGCGAGACGGCATTCTGAATGGCGCCGTACCGAAGGAAGCTGACGACGGACCCAAGTCTTATGCTGCAGTCGTTGCCGATCCAGAGAAGCAGCAGGAGCAGGAGCAGCAGCAGCAGCCGGAGCGAAACGACGTGGCGAACGGCGGCTCCAAGTCATACGCTGCCGCTGTTGCTAGCAAGACGAAGGAGCAGCAGCCGCTGGAGCCAAACGGGACAAGCAAGCAAAGCCATGCAGAATACCCTCCCCTCTCTAAGAGACACTCGCATCGAGACCACCACAGAGAAGCCTGGCGAGCTGGTGGCATTCGGTTCGCTCCCTTCAAAATCCCCCTCACTCGACGCATGCAGACTGGGGCTGTTCTCTTTCACTGCATGTCAATCATCGTCATGGTGTCCTGCTTCTGGTTCACATGTGCGAACCCGTTGAGCTGGCCTATCTTGATACCCTACCTGATTCACTTGTCTACCTCCACGGCGGCCACGAATGGAAAACTCTCATATCGCTCCGAGAGGCTACGGTCTTTGCCACTTTGGAAGCTCTTCGCCGGCTACTTTCCCATGAAGTTGCACAAGACGCACGACCTGCCACCGAACAGGAAGTACATCATGGGCTATCACCCTCATGGCATCATCTCACACGGCGCATGGTGTGCGTTCGCAACCAATGCGTTGGGCTTCTCGGAAAAGTTCCCTGGCATCACCAACAGCCTCTTGACGCTCGACTCCAACTTCCGGCTCCCATTCTATCGGGACTGGATCTTGGCCATGGGAATTCGATCTGTTTCCAAGGACTCTATTCGCAACATTCTTTCCCAAGGCGGTTCACAGAATGATGGCCAAGGTCGTGCGGTTACCATCGTCATTGGGGGCGCCCGAGAGTCTTTAGAAGCTCGGCCAGGCAAGCTGCGACTCATCCTCCAGCGCCGCAAAGGGTTCGTGAAGATGGCACTTCGCACCGGCGCAGATCTGGTCCCCGTCATTGCTTTTGGCGAGAACGATCTATATGAACAGCTAAGCCCGAAGACGCACCCGATGGTCCACAAAGTTCAGATGTTTCTCCTCAAGGTATTCAAGTTTACGATACCAGCGCTTCACGGCCGCGGGCTGCTCAATTACGATGTTGGTCTGATGCCATACCGCCGACCGGTCAATATTGTGATTGGCAAGCCGATTCAAGTTGACGAGTCGCATGAGAATCAGCCATCTCAAGAAGAAATTGACAGGTACCATGAGCTATATGTCGACGAGGTTGAGAGGCTGTACGCGGCGTACAAGGACCAGTTTGCAAACGGCAAGACGCCTGAGCTACAGATTATTGCTTGAGACCTGCCCCTGGCCAATACTTAATTCTGTGTCTTGCACGTTTCAGCGGGCCTCGGATCGCTTCCATCTGGACTCTGAGGGCAGGATACTTGGCGGATAGGTGTGGGATATTCTGTATGGACCTGAGTGTTGTACATGGCGGCACAAACAGAATGGCGTTCAGCATGGCGCTGCCGACATACGCTTAATAGTCGTAACAAAATGTTAAAACGGCTCAAATACTCGGCCTTTGCTCATGGCGTATAATCATCTTCACTTTGTAAGAAGCGATCACGAATCGTGGATACCTTATTAGAGTGAGCCAGCTGCGGTCGGTCACCTGACTGCGCGTTTCCATTCCCAGCGACCGCCCGCGCTACGTCGCGTCACCACTTTCAAAGTCCGGACGACAAGCGGTGCCCATCTCTAGCGACCCCGAAGCTCAATTCATTCACCCGCACCTCGACACTGGATTGACGCCGCTCTCACACAGGGTGAAAGCGGTCTTTGCAACATGCCTCGCTCATCTCCGCGGAAGAAGCCGGTCGTTAATTACAAGGAAGACGCAGACACCAAGCCATCAGCCGTCGTAGCCAGTGGCGCTGCAACGGCTCTTGCAAAGGTCAAAGCGGCAGTGTCCAAAATCAACGCCAAGCCTGCCCCGAAGCGCAAGGCAGAGCCAGAGCCAGAGCCAGAGCCAGAGACAAACGGCGAGGCGACCAAGGTAGCCAAGAAGCGCAAGACCAAGGCCGACAAGGAAGCAGACAGCATGCCGCCGCTTGCAGAGCGGACGGCCGTGTCGTTCCTGAAGAAGGCCATGTACATCGGTGCCCATGTCAGCGCTGCGGGAGGTATGTGTTCAAACTTCGACGCTTGCAAAGCCACGGCTTCTAATTCATATACCACAATACAGGCGTCCAGAACTCCATCACCAACGCGGTTCAGATCGGCGCCAACTCCTTCGCCCTCTTCCTCAAGTCGCAGCGCAAGTGGGAAAATCCGCCCCTGGCCGCTGACGCCCGAGACCTGTTCATCAGCGGCTGCAAGGACCACGGCTACAGCGCCGCGGCGCACGCGCTGCCGCACGGGTCCTATCTCGTGAACCTCGCTCAGGCCGACGAGGCCAAGGCGGCGCAGGCGTACCGCACCTTCGTCGACGACCTGCAGCGCTGCGAGCAGCTGGGCATCCGGCTGTACAATTTCCACCCGGGGTCGACGCTAGGCGACGCCCGCGATGCCGCCATTGCGCGCATCGCCGCGCAGCTGAACAAGGCGCACAAGGCGACCAAGACTGTCGTGACGGTGCTGGAGAATATGGCGGGGAGTGGCAATATCATTGGGTCGACGTGGGAGGACCTGAGGGACATCATCGCCTTGGTGGACGACAAGCACCGCGTGGGCGTCTGCATTGACACTTGCCATGCCTTTGCTGCGGGCCACGACTTGCGGACACCGCAGGCGTTTAAGTCGACGATTGACTCGTTCAATACGACCGTGGGAGCCGAGTATCTCAAGGCATTTCACCGTACGTCGCGCCCCTCTTTATGATTCTCTACAGGCACAGTGCCAGCTAACAAATTTCCGCAAGTCAACGACAGCAAAGCCCCCTTCAAGTCCAACCGCGACCTGCACGCCAACATCGGCACCGGCTTCCTGGGCCTGCGGGCTTTCCACAGCATCATGAACCACGACGGCTTCCGCAACATGCCCATGGTGCTAGAGACGCCCATCGACCGCAAGGGCCCCGACGGCAAGTCCACCGAGGACAAGCAGGTCTGGGCCGACGAGATCAAGCTGCTCGAGAGTCTCGTCGGAATGGACCCGGAGAGCGACGTCTTCACAGCCAAGGCGAAGGAGCTGCAGGCGCGTGGTGCCGACGAACGCCGCAAGATTCAGGAACAAGTCGATAAAAAGTCGGCCAAGGATGCGAAAAAGGGGAACAAAGGGGCCGGCGGCAAGAGGAAAAAGAAGGTCGAGACTGATGACGAGAGCGAGTAGAGGCGGCGCCTAGCTGTGCGTGATTGTTTACTGGAGAATACCTCTTTAGATTACAAACAGTCGCATCTTGAGGCCTGTACAAAAACAAAGAAGAGACCACCTGAAAAAAATGGATTGCTCAAGAGTCTAGGCATGCACCTGAAATTCACCAACTTCATTCTTCAAGCCAAATGCATACTGGTATAATCCCTCTCCAAACCAAAGAAAAACGCCATTGTCTATGCAACGCCTCATACCGCAGTCATGGCACATGTAGTCGGCATTAGGCAAGAAGCAAAGGGCAATCATTACAGGCCTCACTTGCGGCTCTTCGCATGAGCCTCCAGCTTGCTGATGAGCGATCGCAGGCCAACGCCCCTCTCGCAGTTGGCCTCGAGCCACTCCTCCATGCGCTCGCGAACGCTTCGCATGGACTTGAGCACAGGCATCTTGCCGCCCTCCTCGGCCTCGAGGAAGGACCCCGGGTTGAGCAGCACCTCGAAGCAGTCGCTCCAGAGATCCGTCTGCCAGTACCGCTTGAGGCTTTCGCGGATCTTGTACTTTCGCCCCGTCTTGCCCAGCCCGCCCTGGTCGCAGCGCGCCGTTTCGATGTACTTGCCGAAGAGCAGGCAGTGGATGGTGCCCGCGAGGCCGTGGTAGTCAATCTGCCACGTCCAGGGGCGGCCCTCGCGCATCTCGGCGCAGTCTTGCGCCGATGTCTTCCAGTCGGCGATGAACTCGACGTCGGCGACGAAGTTCTTCATGTCGATGCCGCGGCCAAAGTCTATCAGGACGAGGCCTCTGGACGACCAGCCGCCGGTGCCATCTGCCTTCCACTGCGTTGCTAGCGGCTGCTGGGACGAAATCGGATCCAGACGCAGCAGGCAGTTGTCGGCCTTGAGGTCACCGTGCATGACGTTTTTGGAGTGCAGAGCCTCCACCGTGCGCATGAGCTCAATAGCGAAGAACATGGCCAGTTGCTCGTCCATGACTGCCGACGGCTCTGAACGAAAGAGGTTCACAACATCCAGGAGAGTGCCGTGCGAATGGAACGGCAGGAACAGGAAAGCCTCGTCCTGGTACAGGTGCATCTCGTGCGCGTAAGAGAGCGATGCGGCAGCTCGATGCTGAGGCCCTAGGCGCGCGTGGGCCACACGCATCATGTGAAACTCCCAGGGAGTTGGGGGCGACTCCATCTTCAGAGCCTCGAATTGCGCGCGATGATTCACCGCGAATGCTCCCTTGCCCATGGCCACCACGGCATTGTCGTCTTGTCCTTGTTCTCCTGGAGCAGAATTTTCCACCAAGTAGACAGGCGCAAACGCGCCAGCACCAAGCTCTCGCTTCACATTGTACTCGACCGCTGTGTCCGGAAAGTGTACGACGACAGGATCAGGTAGAGGCATAGTTTTATCCGCGCCGCCTTTGCTAGCTTTGCTGAGAGTCTTTGCAAATCTGCGAATCTCACCCCCTCTTTCGTACCTCTCCTCCCGATGGTCGTAGAAGCCTCTGTAGGACGTCAATGGAGGCTGAACGTTGTCTAGAATGTCCCAACGGAGAGCATCGTCGACAGGACTGCATTGCTTGTCCTGGACTATGGGCGCCTTCGGAGGTCCTGGCTTACTAGTCGCCTTGATAGCAGTAGCGGGCGTTGGCCCCCAGAACGCTGGGATCTTGGAAATGGGCGACAGCTCTTCAGCAATTTCCCGCAAAGGACTGCTCAGAGGTTCCAGGTCCAACGGCTCAAGCATCGCAGGCGAGGTGTTATCGCGCCTGCATGGTGTCTTGGAATGTCCCTCCCGATCCACCTCGACGTCCAAGGAGCTCTCGGTCCTCTCGGTAATGGGAGTCATAAACGGCAGTCGATTATTTGCCACCTCGACCGGATCCCTAAATGGACGAGTTGGAGGGTCGTAATCTTCCGGTTGAAGGGGAACAAAGATCGTACGGGTCCTGGGTGGGGACTCCTCTCCGTCTGGTGTTTCCGTACCCTCATCTTCTAGATCGTCCTGGGCCGAAGAATTCTCTACGTAGTGCTCGCCCGGCTCTGACTCTTGCTCGGCGGCACTGGCCTCATCAAGTCCGTCCTGCGACTCATTGCGCTCTTGCTCTTCCTCGTTCGCAGCAATGTCGGGGATGTGCCTGCGCGTTGAAAAGTCGGACCATTCGCTCACGCTCTTGGCGTCGGAAGTCTCGTCATCGCCGTGCTCACCGGCATCTACCTGTCTGGTCGTGCCGGTGCTCTCAGCGTCGGATTCATAGTCACCATCGGTCTCGTAACCGTCCTCATCGGCGCTCTCTTCATCGTCCTCGGTGCTTGGTTTGAGAGGTGCGTTGAAGATGTCATATATGTCGTCCGTGGCAGCCTTCGTGTGGAGCGTCATTGTCGGCTCAGAGGTGTTCTTCTTGCGGAGTTTCGGCCCGGAGGGTGAGTCCAGCTTCGCTTTGACTGTTTTGCGATTAGTAACTGGTTGGAGGATGATGCGATGGTCATGGTGGATTTTACTTATTTGTGTCTCATTGACCTCCATCATCTTCTTCTTCCTCCCAGCACGGGGTTCTCGAGGTGGCTCGATGACGTTGCCATTTTCATCATATAGGACACGGTCTTGATGTACGACAAGCTTGCTGTCCATTGTGTTGCCCGTTTCAGCAATCTCATGCAGCCCTGGGGTCGGTGCGGCAACCGAATTCTCATCCACAGACTCGTCATCCCAGGACTGATGGAGCCACCCGCGATTTGCGGCGACAATCTCATCGAAGCTCAGTTCCGTCCCTGGCTCCTCTGGAGTCGGATAAATGGCTGCGAGGTCGACAAAAATGCATTCCTTCTTGCCCGTCTGTGGATGCAGTGTCACTTGGCTTTTGGATGGAACAACCACGATGTTGTTTATTTGAGAGAGACTCTGTAGTACAAGATAACGCCAATGATCCAACAAATTAGTCCTATCTTCATCAACACATGGGCGTAAAAGGAGAGGGAAAGAGGCACATACCGTATCCCTGAATACTGCCATCTTCGGAGCACTGGGCTTCTTTCCACCTGCCTGGAGCATTTCTCCTGCCCACGGCTTTGGCTTCACTGTGTTCTCCCTATTACGATCGGCGAGGGAGCCAATGCTATCCCACCCTCTGGAGCCTTCGTCCCTCGCAGACAGGGCGGGCGGCTTCGCGTCCGCATCGGAGAAGATTGCGAGCTTCGACTTGGCCGGTTTCGACGTGGAGGCACTGCTGCCGCTTGTTTGTCGCTGCGCTTGAGGATCTGTGGGTCGCGATCCGGCGCCAAAAGGGTCCATCTTCGCGGCCAGTGCTGGACGCATGGAAGGCAGTGCGGGCGACGATGGCTCGGCCGAGACGTCTGGCTGCGCGGCGAGCCTCTCCTCGAACTCTTTGAACTTGCGCAACAAACGCTGGACAGGACGGGCCTCACGCTCGATGCCGAGTTTGTAAACTTCCTGAGCCTGCGACCATCGTCCTGCACCCTCGAGCCACGCGGCGTACTCCTCGTAGAACAGAGCAAGTCCTTCTCCGATGCTGTGGCGCGACAAGAACATGTATATTTCGCGTGGCGTATCCGAGAAGAAGTGTATGTAATGCACCCACAATTTCAAGTATCTAGGGTCATTCTTGTATTGCGCAGAGCTGATGAATGTCTTGGTCGCCCGCTCCAGCAGTAGGTGCAGTTGTGACTGCGGCGTGGCCTGCGCTGATGGATACGCGTCGAGCGTCCAGCGCACATATCGGTCGAAGACGTCGAGGGGGTCGTCTGATTCTGCGATGCTCTGCACCTCGGCCTCGTACTCGGCGCGGATGCAGTCGTTGACATTCTTCGTGTCCGACGGTGTCGGCGTTGACAGTTTGTGAAGGGGACTCGGCGAGTACAGCTCTGCCAGCTTCTTGGCTGAGCGACCACCAGGCAACGACTGGATGTTCTCCTTGTGGCTCTCGATCACATCGAAGTCGATCAAGTCTCCTGAAGCCGGCATCTTGGTTGGCTCGGTTCGCCCGGTGGCGGTTCTCAGCTTTGAAAGAAGAAACCGGGCGCCGCTGGCCGGAGTGTTGCGTGGTGGAAGTGTAGCAAGTTCGCGTGTGTTCGACTCACGAAGCATCGTGGGGTAGATTTGTTATGGGTGCAGCGGCGTTGCTGTGGTGACAGCCTCATTGTGGCTGACTAGTAACGTGGCGAGTGGATCCAGCCTGTCGCGTAATTATTCTCTAGCACCATCCCGATGTTCAGGCATTCAGGGACGCTAACACAATAGCCCGAGAGTGGATCCACGGCTTGGGAAATGGCTTTGTTCTGCCGGTTCATTCTGGGCCTCCAAGATAGCCATGACATATTGTCTATTTTCGCCCACCCTTTTCCGGTTCCTCCAAGAACCACCAATCTTTGGTCACTTCGTTGACTGCGTGCCAGTCTGCTCATCTTGGCGGGCCATCCCGTGTGATATTGTCTCTAGACAAGACATTTACAGGTTGACAGCCGTGCGGAAGTTGGCACCGGCATAGATGGCCTGGTCGCCCAGCTCCTCCTCGATGCGCAGGATCTGGTTGAGCTTGGCCAGACGCTCAGAGCGGCAGGGGGCACCAGTCTTGATCTCGCCAGATCGGATACCTACAACAATGTCGGCGATGGTGACGTCCTCAGTCTCGCCAGATCGGTGAGAGACCATGACACCCCAGCCATCGGCATACGAGTCCTTGGCAGCCTGGATGGACTCGGTCAAGGTACCGATCTGGTTGACCTTGAGAAGCAAGGCGTTGCAGGCCTTAAGCTCAACGGCCTTCTTGATGCGCACAGGGTTGGTGACAGTCAAGTCATCGCCAACGATCTGAATGTCCTGGGTCTTGTAAAAGTAGCTCCACGCCTCCCAGTCGTCCTCGGCAAAGGGGTCCTCGATGGAGACGATGGGGTACTTCTTGCACAGGTCAGAGTACATCGCAGCGAGCTCCTCGTAGGTGATCCACTTGGTGGGGTCGCTCTCGGGGTTCTTGAAGTCGAGGTCGTACTTCTTCTCGGACTCCTTGTAGAACTCGCTGGACGCAACGTCCATGGCGATGTTCATCTTGCCGGTGTAGCCAGCCTTCTCGATGGACTCGATGATGAGGTCCAAAGCCTCGGCGGCAGTCTGGATATCGGGGGCGACACCACCCTCGTCGCCAACATTGCCAGCGGACTGACCGTACTTCTTCTTGGCGAGGCTCTTGAGCTGCTGGTAGACCTCGGCGCCCTGGCGCATGGCCTCGGAGAAGGTAGGAGCGGCGCTATCTTCTGGATTAGAGACAGCTGTGAGGTCCAGATCAGAGTCAACAACTTACGAGGGCACAATCATGAACTCCTGGAAGGCGAGACGGCCACCGGCGTGGGAGCTAATAGAGTGTCAGCGTCTTGCTTGAAAGCGACCGAGGTTGACAGGCAAGCCTTACCCTCCGTTGAGGACATTCATGAAAGGAACGGGGAGAACATAGGGCTTCTTGGTTCCGGCAAGATCCGAAATGTGCGCGTACAGAGGAACACCCTGGTCACGATCAGCAAGCTGTGCTGTCTCTTGGCATGTTCTCGCATTTTCTCCGCAGAGCACTCACCTTCTCAGCCGCACCAGCCTTGGCGACGGCCAAGCTGACACCGAGAATGGCGTTGGCTCCGAGCTTGGTCTTATTGGTGGTGCCATCGAGCTTGTTGAGGAAAGCATCGACCTTGGACTGGTCCTTGACATCAAGACCCTCCTTGATCAGGGCCGGGCCAATATTGGTGTTGACGTTGTCAACGGCCTTGCTAACGCCCTTGCCGCCCCACTTGGACTTGTCGCCGTCGCGAAGCTCACAAGCCTCGTGCTGGCCTAGATTCTCGGTTACGCATTGCATCGGCAAGGGGGTCGGGTGAGGATCGGGACGAACCGGTAGAGGCTCCGGACGGGACGATGGCGCGGTGGAGGCCCGTCTCGGTAACGACGTCAACCTCCACGGTCGGGTTGCCGCGAGAGTCGTACACGGAACGCGCGTGAACCTTGGTGATGGCCATCTTGCAAGCTGTCGTGATGGAACAAATGTGGTCTGACGGAGGTGGCCTGTTGCGTCAGTGAGGCGTTCAGTCTGGTCAGTGCTTGGGTAGCGGGGGCGGGGCAGATGCTTGAAGAAAAGAAGCAGAGGAAGGATGAAGAGAGGTCTGGAGTCAAGCGAGAAGAGCGAGACCTCGTGCCGCAGGCTCAAAAGATGCTTCAGGAGAAGGACGCATGAGGTAAGGCAATGGCTCAATCGCGGAGGACCCGGAACTGTGGGAAATATGCCTCAAAGAGAGCGTTGCTCACACCCCAGAGGTAGCTGTTCCTTGGTGGGGTGACAAGGTAAAGGGCATCGGCAGGCAGCCAGGGCGCGGGCAAGCGGCATTGAGAGGAGAGGCAGCTGTTAGCGACGTACCTGTTATTGGAATCTGTGCTGCAATTTCTCGAGAAGTAAGCTCGAGAAGATTGGACGAAGCTGTCTGTGTATGGAGGGAGGAGAAGTGTTTGTTGAGGAAAAAGGTCGAGGTGTTTTGGACATGCTGCCTGCTGGCAACGGAGGAGCGATGCTCGCCAGGGTGGGGCGCCTGCCCGCCTCCGACACCAAGCTGGAAAAATGATCTCACATCGGCGATAAGGGTTTACATTTGACACGACGCTATGAGGCGGCGGGCCGGAAGTACCCCTCTATTCATCCCACCATGCCACCTTTGCCAATGAGGCATGGGCGAGTCTCTCTCAGCTCCGTAAATCTCGCCGAGTCGTTGAACCTTGACCCTCCCAACCGTTGTCGGACGCCGCAGTTTGACCGCTTTCTAGATGCGGCCCCTTTGCTGCTTCCGGAACTCGAAGAGCTCGAAGAGGAAAGGCTGGGCTGGCCACTGCAAGGGCTGCCGTTGCCGCTGCGATCTCTACCTTGTGGGACATGTCCGCCCGAGGAGACCGATCACTTGCTACTCGCCGGCTCCCGACGCAGCTTGCGCCTGCTCCACAGCCTGCACCGTCACTGATTTGCGAATGGTTCCTGTTCCTCATATCATTCCGTCATGCTATACGAGCAGTTACCAGAGCACATGGCTTGTAAATGCTAACCCCCGAACGCCAAAGGACCAGACCAAACGCTCTTGTGTCCGTTAAAACCTCTCCTTCATCCTGGCGGCGACCGTCCTCAGGTTTCCGTACACCTTGCCTGGCGGCTTGCCAAGGATCAGGCTGACTACTGACTCTCGCGCCATGTGAATATTTTTGAAGCCGCCCAGGATATGAATCTTGGAGTCTGCCAGCACAATTCTCGTCCGGCTAGCGTTCTCGATGGCAAATTTGGTCTTGCCGTCCTTGCCCGCAATTCGACCAATGGTGCGGGCCTGGCTGTCGCCGTGCATTGTCCTCACGTCCTTGATCTCAAAGGTCTCAATGTAGAGGTCGTCCAGTCGCAGCAGAGCAACGGCATCGTCGACATCGAAGCCCAGCGTGAAGGCTTTGACGAAGTCCTCGCCCTTTTGCAGCGCACCGGAATCCGTGGTGTGCTTCGAAGTCCTCAGCTCCACGGTCTTGCGCTTGATGTTCATTCGGCACTGCAACTTCAGGTGCTCGACGAGAGGCGGGTATATGGCAGGCCATGCTTGCTTGAGAGGGGTCATTCGGTGCGGAGGGACTGGGACCTTGCGACTTTCCGTCCTTGATACGGGATTCTATTACTACAGTCAGTCAAGATGTACCTAGCAGGTCGGAGGGACAGTGACAAAAGGCATACAATGTCTCTGGCTGGTGCAAATCGGGGCCGGCCCTCTTCGTCAATCGCCATGGCCTCATCGCCGTCCTGGTCTTGGGGCTGCAAGGTCTGCGCCTCAGTGTCCATGGAATCTTGTGCGTCGAGGAGGAAGTCGTCGTCATTGTCTGTTCATCCGTCAGTGCCTTCGAATGGTGAGCAGTCTGAGGACCTCTGAAGTCTTACCCTGTGCTGCTGGTAGAGGCACCTCCGCAGCGAGCGGGGTCTCGTCGACCTTTTTCAAGGCCGTTGGCGCAGGCATGGCGGCTGTGAAAGAGTCTGCGGGTTTGAAGCAGCAGGAGTAGTGGTCACGGATGTTCACTGAGTATTCTCGTAGGCCGCGCACCAAGCGATCGCAAATGTCGTCTTGGGCTGTGTGATCGATGCAGAATTGTCGGGTTCCAAGACGTCCACCGCTATCCCACCAGGTCTGCAGCCATTATGCGCCGCCGCTGGAAAATTTGTGGTGGCTTATCGGCGCTTATCGATTGGCCCATTCCTGCGGCCGCTAAGTGCCGGCCCCAGCGTCGAGTAGCGCGTCATGGAACAAGCGACTTTCGGGTTTTATGGTACCACAGCTTGCACAGCTGCTTCTTCGCGACTGGGCTGCCGTTGCGTAATCACCAATCTTGTCGCGACGCTTTTCTGCCAGCCTTCTCCTGTCGGTGCGCTTTATTCCCAGCAAGGCGCCATGAGCTGGAACAATGTCTAAGGGCTTCCCTTCCTGGCTGACCGGAAGCCGCTTCTGGGCAGCTAGCCAGCCTCCTCGGATTGCCTACGGCCTTCCACGCGGCCGACCCTTACATCCACCGAATCGACCCTCGCGTCTATCGCCGTTTCATCCACAACTGTCGACATGTCGAGGCGTACACAGCGTCTCGCAAGTTTCCCTGGCTTGCCGACCTGACGCATGCCGCCCGAAGCAGACCGAGCGACACGGCTCCGGCCCCATCAGTCCGCTTCGCAGTTCGAGCACTCAAGGCTTTCCCGCCACATCAATATGGCGCTTGCACCGCCGAGAATATAGTGATGAACGATTAAAGGCATCTCAAAATCCGCAAGGGAAGGACTCGGCCCCAGTCTCAGGCTCAGGCGGCGATGGACGTGCAGCGCCCGTCAAAGGCAGTCCGTCTCCGCAGAGCACTTCGCCAGCCAACCAAGGGGAAACCAGCAGTCATCATGGCGAAGCTGAATCCATAGCATCGTCCGTGTCCAAATATCTGCATTTGCCGAAACTGCCACATCGGCCGACAAAAGAAGAGCTTCTCGCGGCAGCAAATGGGTTTTGGGACAGAGTCAGGGTTCGGCTCAAGTGGATGTCCATCAGGAGCATGAGACCGTGGAACGCTGATGAATGGGGAGCCTTTGTTTCGTGGTTCATGCTTGGTCATCTTGTATGGATCCTCGTGGGCACCACGACCTTTTTCTCCCTTCTCATCTTCTCGATCAATACCGTCTTCGCGCAGGGTAAGTCTGATATCTAACCGCTGCTTCACGTTGCGTCGGCGTACTAAAGGCTCTCAGAAACTCTGGCGAAGTGGATCGGTGACTACCTAACACAATCGGCCGGTGTCACCGTCATCTTTGAGTCGGCCATTGTGCCTAAGTGGAAGAATGGCGTCATCGCTTTTCGCAATGTGTTCGTGTCGAGACGACCGGGCCAAGTCAAGTCATCCGTCAGCAAGGGGTCGTCCGACGAGGCTGCTGTTGCTGCCGCAGGGCGACATGCACAGCATGCCGGCTGCGCTGATGCGGAGGACGATGGGAACTACACGCAATTCGACGTGACAATTGCAAACGTCAACGTAACTTTGTCCTTCCTCAACTGGTGGAACGGCAAGGGCTTGCTCAAAGATGTCGAAGTAAGTGGTGTCAGAGGGGTGATGGACCGGACGTCGGTGCGTTGGCCGCTCGAGCAGATCGACCCATTGTCGTATCGACACCAGCATCAACCAGGAGATTTCGAGATTGAGTCGTTCAAGCTGGAGGACTTGCTATTGACTATACACCAGCCTGACGGCTTCCGGCCTTTCTCCGTCAGTATCTACTCCTGCGAGCTTCCTCAGCTGCGAAAACAGTGGCTGTTCTACGACTTCCTATCGGCTAGCCACATGTCCGGGTCTTTCGACGGTTCGCTCTTTACGATACACCCGAGGCAGGTGCACGGCGTTGTCTCAAACCAAGAGCAAGGTGCCATAATGGGCTTGGGACAGCCAAATGCATGGAAAAAGTTTAGCAGGCTTAGGATCGATGGCTTGAAGATCGATCATCTCAACAGCGGCGTCGAGGGCCCTTTTGGATGGATATACGAGGGCAATGTCGACATTGTGGCCGATGTCATGTTCCCTGCCGACAGCGACGAGGGCATCACAAAGGTCATGTCGGACTTTTACGACCAGCTTGAAGAAGCGGTAAAGCTGAACCGCGCTCGCTTCCTTCAAAGCGCTGCGGATACTGCACCCGATATGCTTCGGTCTGGTCATCTGTCGGAAGCCTCCGGGCAGGCACCGAAGGAGCAGCCGGCAGATAAAGACCCCAACGAAGAGAACGAAGAAAACGAAGAGGACCGCCGGTACCTCATCATGGACATGCGGATACATTTGAACGATGTCAAGGCCGCCGTGCCTCTTTTCACCCGCGACATCTCCTACGTCAACCAGGCGCTCGTGCGCCCCATCGTGGCCTACATCAACGCGAAAAAGACGTACATCCCCATCGCCTGCCGTATAGTCAAGCGGACGGGCGACTTTGACGGCAGCTGGTCCGTCTTTGACTGCGGCCTGATGAACGATGCCTCGGCCGAGATGTATGAGGCGTTCGCCAAGGACGTCGAGGATCAGCAGAGCCGTGTGCGACGCTTCAAGAAGGTCGGCTTCTGGACCCTTTCCCTGGCCGTGCATGCGCTATTCATGGGCATGGCGGGCAACGTTGTTTGAAGACACGGAGCCGCGCTGCCGCTTTTCCCACCTTCTTAACCAGTCTCTCTACTCTCTGGGCGGCCTTTGTGCAGGAAGCTATACTGCGGCATGGCGTTATAATCGTAATGACGGGCTGGAGCGTATGCTACGGCTTCACTTTCGGCGTTGGGCAATGGGCAATGGGCAATGGAGCGATTTGGCAGGGCCCTTGTATTTTCGAGATGACGTCGCTGGCGGTCGACATCTTGGCATGGCATTTTATCCTTTCAAGAGCGGGTATATATGTGATTGATACCCAAGCTGCATCCTACGATGAAACGAGCATCAAATCAATTAAGCGGCTTAAGTGCACCGTTGGTAACGTGACATGCGAGATACGCGTGTATAGGGAATCTAGACATTCTGCTTGATTTGCATGCTCGTCCTGCGCATGCTTCTTCCTTAGTATGCGAGGCCTCTAGACCCTTTACGATGTCCATGTCTGCGTCTCAAACGGAGCGTGCAGGTGGAGAAAACCAAAACCTTCTACCGACTGCGAGTCGTGTTCCCTAACGCCGTGAATTCATTCATCCATGACCTCCATCATTATCAGCTGCCGTCGATCGTGCCCCCAGCAGGCTTCATCACCAGACCCCTCACCCAAGGCCCCAAAGAACCGTGTCGAACCTGGACGTGACGCCGAGCTGGCGTCTTGACGTGTGCGAAGGCGGGGAACCTCAAGGACTGACTGCGTCGTGGCCGCTCAGGAGTCGAGGTTCGGGAGTCTGGCTGAAGACGACAGTAGAAGCGTGTGTGGCCCCAGCCCGGTTAAATGGATTTGCCAGCGATAAGACGGGAGAAGAGCCAAAGCGATTGCGTCTATTGGCCGCTTCACATAAAGTCATCACTTTCAAACAGTCAGTACCAGTGGTAGGCGGATGAGACAAGAGCAACTTACTCTCCGAAACCATCATCCTCGTAGGTGGTCGTGTCTGTCGTGTTGGGACGGCTGGCGACCAGCGTAGCCTTGGTCTTGGCGGCCTTTGACTTCTTGCCTCCCTTCTCGGCAGCCTTCTCATCCTTCTGTTTCTCATTGCCGAGCCGGGTGAGAGCGCTGGCAGCCTTCTTCACCTGCTCGCTCGACAACTCCTTGGCCAAGTCCTTGACGAACTCCTCGAGGAAGAGGCCATAGTGGGCCTTTCTGTTGTTGCTGGCGAAGATGGGGCCAATGGTGGTGCGCAGCAGCTCGAATTGCTTCTTGGTCTGCGGGTTGAACAGAGGCAGAGAGGCCAGATTGACGGTGTTGGTCGGGTCTTTGGAATCGACGACAACGGCGGCGCCGATGGTGGGAGCCTTGCGGCCGTTGTTGATGCCCACCTCGCCAAATAGGTCGGCAGCGTGATTGAGATCGGCCTCCTGCTCGGTGCGTCGAAGTCGTTCGCGGCGCTCAGCCTCGGTCTCCTCTTCGTCGCTAGACTCTTCCTCGCCTGCTGCGCGACGACGAGCACGCTCGGCTTGATGTTCGGCAACGCGCTGGGCCTTGGACTTCTTGTTGGCGAGGGCCTCGGCAGCGGCAGCGGCCTTGGCCTCGGTGGCCTTGCGCTCCTTCTCGCGCTCTACCTCGGAGTCTTCGGCAGCATCCCAAGATTCGAGCACCTGCAGTCATCAGTCAGTCAGAGGTCGCCATGCCGACAAGGACCAGACAGTAGCTCACGTCACTATCATCTTCCTCGTCACCAAACTGGCGACGGCGGGCGGCGTTGATGGGAGGAGACGAGGGAGGCGTGCTTGAGTCGCTCTCTTCTTCGTCTGTGGCAAAGTAGCGGTCAGCGAGGTGCAATCCATGCAAGCAGGCACAGGAACAAGCGGCAAGTGCCAGCGATTTCCCGGGACGCTATGCAGTCTGTCTCCACAGAGGCGCATCGCGCAAACAACGGGAATCGAAATCTGTATCTGCAGACCCGATTCTACGGCGGCGGTGCGTATGCGTTCTGTGCGCGCCCAAGGGGGAGGGTCGCGGTTTGGAAGCTTACCCCACTGTTTCCGGGCAGGCATGATGTCAGGTCTGACGTTTGGACGTATGGTGCGTCTCTGCGTTTATGGCGAAGGCGTGAGGTCTAGCGGGTGCAGTCAGAGGCGTGTCTTGGTCGTTCTGGACGTGTTGGAGGGCGCAAGCGGATGGGTTTGTGGAAGTGGCAGGTTCGTGAAGGTCAGGGAGGGAAAAGAACAGGTTTCGGTGGAGAGGATTTTTTTCTGTGCGGTTTCGCGCGGGGGGAGGCAGGCGGGAGAGAAGGCGCTACGGCGGGAGGGAGCAGAGGGCCAGAGGCTTTCGCTGGCGTCAGGCGTGAAGGGGGACAATAGTCAACGTGTAAGGTAATTATTAATTAGTGCGTAGGTCGAGCTGACGACGGGGAACGCGGGAGTGGCACAGCGCCGGCTCTATTTGATTTTTCTCCTTTTCCTTTGTTCTCGACATGCCTGGCCCGTTTGCGTCCAGCTGCGGTCCATGAGCGGGCCGAGTAACGCGTCCGAGAACCAGCATCTGATTGTCACTGCGTCTCAGTCGCTCTGACGGACTCATCACCAAGCACTCCCCCGTTGTCAGAGTGCACGGATTTACCCGACGATGAGATCCCAAGAGTCATACGTGCATGAGGTGGCAGCCCAAAGAGGCCTGAGGAGCCACCCGAAGCGCGCGACTTGGCGGGCCACAGGTAGCCCGACGTCACAGGCCTTGTTGGGTTGGGCTCCAAGGGAGGGATGGAGGCATGTGCATGTGATGCACGTGCCATACCGCGTCGGGCCAGGCGTAGCTCGAGGCAAAACCTCGCAGCCGGCCTACACGAGGCTAAATGCTCAGCATTGATCTTGACTTTTTATAGTTCGAGCCCGTCGAGGAGACGGTGACCCGCCAGGACGTGCCTCTCGCACCTCAGCGAAAGCCTTGGTCCTGATCCCAGCCACCGTGCGAGACGATAGGCGTCGCATAACCAGTGGAGCTGCACATCGGCATCCTTCGACGACAGGCGCCTTGATTGAGAGGGAATGCAAATAGCGCCACTGGTAATTTGCCTGTCGTTACGAGCATCTCCGCCGGCGCCTTCTCTGTCCAAGCCCCAACTTTTGTCGTCGCGATGAGCAGGCTGCCCGCCTCAGTGCGCAGAGCCAGTAAAACATCGGCTCCTACGCCCGCGGGAATACCGATTTGTGTCTGCAGTGCAGGAACCACGAGGTTGACCCGATGATGTACGAGGTTTGGGGCGCCCACTGAGGACTGGGGCCCATGGGAAGCAGATCTCCCTCGTTGTCGAGCTACTCGTACTTGACCAAAAACATGTAATCGAGCACTGCAAACAGATGCAGACCCCAACACAGGGCGATTCGGCAATTCGTTTTGACTTTCAGCAGCATTACACCAACTACATGCATGAAAAGATGAGGCAAACCGAGGACCTCCATCTCGTCCACATGCAGCTAGACGCAGAACGAGCAGGCCACGGCATACCTTCTCGACATCAGCAGTACATGAAGCAGGACTTGGGGGCAGTTGGGATGTGGAGGAAGCTCCTGTGCCTGACCCATTGAGCGTTGGCGGCACTGTCGGACGAGGAACTGGCCTTCACGGATCTGTCACTTGTTACCGAAGCCCAGGCCGTTAAAGGACCGAGACTTCTCGCCAAGCAGGCCAGCGTCCCCAACTCTTCAGAGCAGACTGAAAAGGCTGGCTCCGGCAACCGTGCTCACTTGCAGTCATATTACGATGCCGCACGTGGCAAGCAGACGTGGGCAGCGAGAGGGAGATGAAAGACGACCCGCATAAGTCCGTACGAGGCTCGCCCATGACCTTCGGATCGTCGGACCGACGCCGCAAGTACATGTATGCTATTCGCTGAGCTGATGACAATATCTGCCAATGTTTTCATGACGTCGCAAGCTGGCAGAAATGTAATCCACCTCCTCGTGCAACAGCACACACTTCGGCAAAGCAAACTGGTGTCCACGTTCTCGGGCCTGGCATTGCGAGCTGTAATTTGCGCAGGTGAGTCAGATCCTGCTTGGCATGGAACCGTCAAGAGAACTCGATGCGATGGCTTGTCACTCGGATCCCTTTGACTGTCGTAGGGCCCCAAATACTCAGGAGCCCCACCGAAACCTTCGTGATCCGCTATGACTTCAAGTGACTTTAAGCGCCCCCAAAATGTGCTTTTGTTGCCTGTGGCGCAACGTAGCTCAATGTATTTGGGAAAACTCTGGTGCTTCCGTCGTGCAGAGTGCGGCTTCTAGTTGGTCAGGACCCCTGCATGGGATGTATTTGGGGCCTTGCGACAGTCAAAGGGATAGCTATGAACGGACTTGACTCGGCTTGTTGGAGGGCCACATGCCGGGTCCCGGTCCAGGTGCAGGCAATGCTAATAATGGAACATTGGAAGCTGCATGTGCGTGCATTGTAAGCAAAGCATAGCAATAACTTCAATACGCGGGAATGATCTGGTTTGTTTGTGACTGTTGAATGCCCGTCGACGACACGGTCGATACTGTGATGGATCATAGTGCTGTACGGATGCGATGCATTTTTCATGAGACCGCTCGTCAGCTATGTTAATAGCAGCGCATCGCATTGGTCGTCGGGTGGCCGGGACATGGGCTCCGCCGCATATGGGTAACATCCGAAGCGAAAGCGAGCATTGCTGTTCTAGACAATGGTCGGCGACCGCAGTCTCAAAGCGGGCCTTTTTTTCTTCTTCTCCATCGAGGAACAGCAGCAAAGGGCGCAGAATGCACGCGAAAAGACGCAGGGTCCATACAAATTCCGGGCGCGTGATTGACAGATCTCCGCCTTGACTCCGGCCGGTTTCGGTGCTGACGGGGCGGCGACGGGCAAAGCGATGGCCGAATCGAAAAGTGATCGGAATGCGCGACGTCGCTGAGACCCCATCCCGGAACATCCCGACATCGCGACCGTCACCACTGCGCAACCAGCCCTGCAAGGTTCTCCCCAGCGCGTCTTTTCGTCTTGTTTTGGCCAGGAATCCGACCAGTCTTCGTGTGTCATAACTCGCTTGGCAATGGCATCTCCTCGGACTCTTTGCCAGCCTGTCCGCGTGCCCTGCAAACTGCCAATGGCGGCCCGCCCCTTTGATCGTCGCCACGGCAGCCTCGGCGGCGCAAGTCTTTGCGGGCGAGGCTCGGGAAACCTTGCACATTGTATATAAAACAGCTGGAGCCTTGGTCGGCCAGCCTCACGAAGTCGCCAATATGTACATGCATATCCATCAACAGCTACAAGCAACAGCTTCTTACTTTGAATACATGCCCATACCAACACCTCATCAGCAGACCTGATTTAGGAACAACCTCTCTCATGCTATCCTCTACGGCTCAAACTCGCAGCCAGGCCTCCAGACACGCGGTTCAGCTCGCGCGAGCCGCCGGCCTCGGGGCCCGTACGCATCATGTCTCCAAGCTGACACTCGCCTGCTGTGCGCATCAGCACCAGGCCGTTTCCTCGGCGCGACACTTTTCTTCGACGCCGGCGACGCAGCTCCGTGACTTCTTCCCTGCCAAGGACACGCCTCACATCCAGAAGACGATGCCGGCATGGCCGCACCATGGCTACACCATGGAGGAAATGACGTCGGTCGTGCCCGATCACCGCGAGCCGCGTTGCTTTAGCGACTGGGCGGCGTGGAAGATTGTGCGCTTTGCGCGCTTCTGCATGGACAAGGCAACTGGCATGGAGCGGGCGCAGCAGGTCGACAAGAAGAACCCGACGACAGCCGTCGTGGCTGACAAGCCGTTGACGGAGGCTCAATGGGTAAGTTCTGAATTTATGTCAAAGGACCTTGCGGCACCAAGACTTACACACGCACTAGCTCATCCGCTTCGTCTTTCTCGAAAGCATCGCCGGCGTCCCCGGCATGGTGGGCGGCATGATCCGCCACCTCGGCAGCCTTCGTCGCATGAAGCGCGACAACGGCTGGATCGAGACGCTGCTCGAGGAGAGCTACAACGAGCGCATGCACCTCTTGACCTTTATGAAGATGTGCGAACCCGGCTGGTTCATGAAGCTTATGATCATCGGCGCCCAGGGCGTCTTCTTCAACGGCCTCTTCGTCACCTACCTGATCCACCCCAAGGTCGTGCATCGGTTCGTCGGCTACCTTGAAGAGGAGGCCGTTCACACCTACACGCGCGCTCTCCGCGAGATTGACCAAGGGCAATTGCCCAAATGGGCCGATGCCAAGTATCAAATCCCAGACATTGCCATCGGGGTGAGTAAATCTTGAGCCTGCATTTGGAGAGGGAAGTGTCATGCTAACTCTCGCACAGTACTGGAATATGCCAGAGGGGAGCCGCACCATGAGGGACCTCATTCTCTACATCCGAGCAGACGAGGCCGGCCACCGTGGAGTCAACCATACCCTCGGCAACCTCGACCAAAACGAGGACCCGAATCCATTCGTGAGCACATTCAAGGACCGAGAATTGCCCAAGCCGAGCCTCAAGCCCTCGGGCTACGAGCGATCCGAGGTCATTTGATCCGTCAACTGGCAACTGGCCTGGGCTTTGCCCTATACACCATGTTTCTTTTGTTTTAAAACCTCGGTTCCGGCAGCCCAAGGGACCTTGCACTATTATAATGCCCGGGAAATTAGCATATACTGGAGTTTCTAGGAGTTGGGGGCTTTTCAAGCATGAGCTTCGGCGCACACATATTCCCAGCTCTTCTTGGAGAAGACATGATTGCTTTCACGTTGGAAGGAGGCCTTAAAGGCACAGAAGATGAAGGACTAGAATAGACAAAGACAAGACCTCATGGTTTACTATCACTGTATGGCATTTACAGGTGTACAGGTGTACAGGTGCCGGATCCAAGATGAAGCGGGCTGTGCAGCGCGGCTAGGTACCTTACCTTATGCTTGTCGTAAGAATGACTGAGGACTGGTTGAAACAACCTGGAGGAGAGCGCCATTTTCGGACCACGCACCTCATGCCTCATCTTGCAGCCCTAACATAGCCCGCATTCCTGCGGCACGAGTTGTGTTATACGTAGGTATATGCAAGCCTGCACCCTGGAAGTGCCGAAATCATTGTTCGTGGGGCGCATCGTGATACCTGCGGCTCTCTTACGTGACGCAGTCATGCTGAAAACAAGTCCCTGACGCCGGCATCACGCCGGCATCAACTAATGCAGGTCCTTTGCCGACGCTGCGACCAGCATGACCGTCTTACGCGTCCCGTTCAGACAAATGTCGGTACTCGGGGGCAGCAGCCAAGACTTTCTGCTACCATAGAGTCGAATCAGGGCATTGCGTTCCGGACCCCCCTCTCGAGGGCGGTTGGGGCCCTTGGGGGTGGCTGCGGAGCAGCAGCAGACTGTTATTTTAGGCCCGCATGCTCACGAGGTGCCAACCTCGGACATGGGATGGGCGCCATAGGGCTGTTGGAGCCATAATAATAAGCGCTCGACTAAGGTAAGGTAACCTGGAAGGTACCTTACCTTACGCAGGTGATGGATGGGTGGTTCAACCCGCCTCGGGTGGCTGCCGAGTGGCTGAGGCCAGGGGTACGTCACCCCCAAATTCACATGGATGCCATTGGATTGCACTTGTACGAAAAAGGCGGCATTGGGGGCGCTCATTCCCTTTCCTCTGGAGCAGCGAGCTCAGTGTATTCGGGAAAAGCTGGCGAGGCTGGATGGGCCGGCTCATTGATGGCGAGGCGGCATCTGCTTGCATGAGCGCGTGCAATTACCTGATGTGCCGACGCTTGGAGTGTCATCTCGGTGCAGTATCCTGTTCGTGATGGCCTGGGCCGCTACGGTGGGTCTTGATGAGCAAGCGCCGCGTCAAAAGTACGAGCGCATACTCGTACTCGCTCGTACGGACGTTCAATACGGAGCCTTCCGTTCGACTACGAAGACAACGGCGTGAGGGGACCGTCCGTTCGCCCGTCTTTCAGTCCTCGCTGTCAGGCAATACAGCCACAGTGCGAGAAGAGAAACACCATGCGACAAGCAAACCCACTGCCATCAGTCACTTCGCCTCTGCTCGCTGCTATGCAATGTTGCACACTACCTATCCGCGCTTGCTGACAGGTGTGCGCCCTCTGGGTTGTGAGCGAGCGGCGACGGGGTCCTAGGCTCCCAAGGCCCTCTCGGTACCAGAGAACGCAGACGGTCCGACGCCGTCGCCATTGCCATCGACGTTGAGGTTTGAGGGCATCGGAGCTTCATCAGCGGCAGAGAACCTGCAGCACCCGCTCGGTTGCTTTCCGGGCGGTCTGTGGAGCGGGCGACAGGGGTCCAGGTCGAGTTTTGCCTGATCTGGAAAAGTGCCTTGTCAGGCCCCGTTGACGCATCCGCGTGCCGGCTTTTGCCCCAATGCGGCTCCTGCAGACGGGAAGCGCTGGCTTGTGCTTCAAGGACAGGGCGCCGACAAGCCATATTCAAGGTCGGCAGGGTACCTTTGGACCTCGACTGTCCGACATGAGTTAGCTCGGGAGCATCGGCCAGCACCATCGACAGCTAGTCGTTTAAGGTGCGAGATAGACGAGTCGCGGAAGGCTTGGCAGGGCCCAGACAACGGGACGTGAGGTGCGTGGACGCCTGCGAGGGACGAGGCAACGATGGTTGCCGCTACTTCGGGGCACGGGACGCGGGAACAGTCTGGTGCTCCGCACAGTAATTAGTCGTATAGCTCGCAGAAGCGAAGCCAAGGTACATTATTAGCCTATTACCATTTGTCTGGGCTCGTCAACGACGCGTGGATGTCGCGGGTGGTGCTGCCGTAGCACCTCCCTCCGCGGTCGGCTATCCGCGGAGGAGAGGCGTTACGAGTATCAATCGAAAGAAGCTTTTCACGACCTTGATGAGGCCAGTCGTCGACACGGCACCCACTCGAGGTACCCGCTCCTGTCCCCATCAACCCATCTCCACGGCGCCAGAAGCTGATCTGCCTTTCCGTCCGCCGCCGTCACACGCACCATTTCCCGTCTCCCGGGCTTCTGCATTGCGCATCATCGTGGAGAACGGATCCCACGCCGACTCGCGCGAGCAAAAGGACCGCCGGCGTCGTCGTCATCTCCTGTCTCTGGTAGACGTCGCATTCCCCCCGGTTTTCTCCTCCAGTCGCCGCGCGCGAGGTCGCCGTCGAGTCCCGCCCGCCTCGTCTTCCTTTCCATGGCCATCGGCGCCAGCGCGTTCGACGCTGCACTGGCCGGCGGGACCCTGCGCGTGTCGCCGTGCGTTGCACCGCCGCGTCGGCTGCTCCGATTGAACGTTGACGTTAAGGCGCCATTGGCCGCGCCGCCGCCGGTACGGGGCCTGAGTTGGCCAGTGACATGCGCCCGCGCTAGCCCGTCGCGACGCGCCTAGGTACCCCATATCGTACCTCTGCCCGCCGCCCCCAAGCACCTTAATTCCCGACGTTTCTCCCCCCCTCACTTGTCACTCACCGAGCCACGCCAGTCATCATCATCCCCAACTCTCCAACCTCGCTCGCGACAAGGCGACCCAGCCCTACCTTAACACCACGCCTCCCTCCCCTCCGAGCGTTAAGCTGCGCGAGTCCACACACACCTCGCCTTGCCCCCGAACCGTCATAAAGGCGCATACTCCGTGCTGCTGCCCGCTGCTACTTACACCCGCACACTGTACGCGCGCCCACCGACACGGCCTTCTTTGTCTCGTCTCACCCCATCCCCTTCGTTCCTCGGCAGAGGCTTCTGAAACTGGGGCTATCGCTGCAGACCCTCGACTCGGGCCACTTCCACGCGGCCAGCTCTTTGATAGGGCGTCTGGCCCTTGCATCACCCATCCCAGTGCACAGCCTCTTCGGCAAACCCCCCCCCCCCCCTTGGCTGCCAGGAGGCTGCCTTGGGA
>JALHBZ010000130.1:35571-81444 GCA_024340015.1 Tolypocladium ovalisporum
CCGGTCGCCGAGGACGGCGACCGGCCAGGCCCAGCAGCAGCCGCCGCCGCCGCCGCCGCCGCCGCTTGATATAAACCATCCGTCGCACATGCCGTCCTCCGGCACATACGGGACCGACACCTCTTCAGTTGGACTTGGTCTCAGCTTGGACCACCAGCAACACCACCAGCACCAGCACCAACAGCACCCCTTTGCTGGAGTCGCAGACACAAGCTTCGACTCCGCCGGCGCCACCGCCGACTTCCTCAACTCGCAGCAGCCCCCGCAGCAGGCCTACGCGCAGTCCAACCTCTCCGACCCGGCCCTCTTCGACCCCAGCGCCTCCTTCGGCCAGCAGTCGCTCTCCGGCCCGGACACCGACGCCTCGACATTGTCCTTCGATCAGCAGTCGCAATCGGCGGCCTACCTGTCTCCCAGCCTCAACGACGGCGACTTCTCCCTCTTCCCCTCCACGGGAGGCCAGGGCGACCACCTAAACGCGCCTCTCTTCGAGCAGTCGAGCCTCAGTCCCAACGACCTTCATAGCATGACCTCGCCCCAGTCGCACCACTCACCAACGCCGCCGAACTTGCTTCAGCCAGAGAGTCATCACTCAGGCTCTGGCCAGCACTCGCCCTCCTTCAGCCAACATCACTTATCGTCGCCCCCGGGAGGCCACTCGAGAAACGTGTCCCTCGGCCCCGAAGCCGCTCTTCTCCCGAGTCAGATAGGCGACTGGACGCAGCCCCAGTTCCAGCGACATCGCCGTACCCCTTCTGAATTCTCGGACGTGTCATCCGTCTCCCCCTCGCCCAATCTCGTCAGCTCTGACACATTTGACGACCACGGTGGTCACTCGCCTCTACAGAGAGCTTCGGACGGCAGTCTCTACCAAGACGTGCTCGGTATTGGAACGTTCAGCATCGCCGATAATACCCAAGGCCACCACGGCAGAAGCCCTTCTCACAGCCCCGCGATCAGCCCTCGTATCAAGCTGGAGCAGTTGCCCGACATGCATCAAGCAGGGTTTGGTTTGGCGCCTCCCGTCACAGGCTATGGACCATACTCTGGTATCCAGTCTGGCAACGACACCTTTCCTTCTTTACAGCACCCCAGCGGAGGCGACATGTCGCAGATGGCTCCTCCTGCCATCAACATCGACTTCGCACCAACCAACTCCAAGCCGCCTGGCCTCTTTGAGCCATCGAAAGGGCGTATGGATCAGGACTCATTGACACCACCAGAGAGGGGTACGTCACGATGAAGTGTGATCATGTCTGCTTTGACTAACATGCTCTCAGGTCGACCAAAGTCTCGTCCTCGTTCAGTGACCGACCCATTTCAGCCTGGTGGCATGGGTCTGGGCAGGCCAAGCAATTCTAGCAGCCTTTCGCCCTCTGCCGGCTCTGACCTGGCTGCGCGGTCAGACTCTTCCCGCTCGCTGTCGCCGCTGGACAGGCAGGCTACTGCGTCTCCGCGAGGGCGACGACAGTCTACATCTGCGGTGCCAAACAACGTCATTGCGCTGCGGCTAGCGGATCCTGAATATCAAAATAGCCAAGATCCTGGAGCCTCCAAGCGGGTTCAGAAGCACCCCGCGACTTTCCAATGCACGCTGTGCCCCAAGCGGTTCACGAGAGCGTACAACCTACGCTCCCACCTGAGAACGCACACAGACGAGCGGCCGTTTGTTTGCACGGTGTGCGGCAAGGCTTTCGCCCGGCAACACGACCGAAAACGTCACGAGAGCCTGCACTCCGGCGAGAAGAAATTCGTGTGCAAAGGGGATCTCAAGGCAGGGGGCCAATGGGGTTGCGGCCGACGATTTGCGCGTGCCGATGCCTTAGGTCGTCATTTCCGGTCCGAAGCTGGTCGTATCTGCATCAAGCCCCTTCTGGACGAGGAGATGATTGAGCGGCAGCGCGTATGGCAGGAGCAGCGCATGCAGCACAACATGAACCAGAGCATGGCGTCTCAGCCCATGGCTCTAGATGCAGCACAGGGGTACCCCATGGACGCTGGCGGCAACTACGCACTGCCTGCTGCCCTGCTCGCTCAGTATCCTGCTCTGGCTCAGATGAACTGGTCCCAGCAAGACGCGGGGGTCGCCATGGACGATGACATGAGTGGTCGATCTTCATTCGATGCCAGTGATTACGATGAGGGCGACGACGGTGGGTATGTGAGCGGCCCTGGCACAGGATATGGAGACGGGGGCATGAGTCAGAACTTTGGCGAGATGGGTTACGCCAGTGACTTTGGCGGTCGCTGAGGGAGCCGAGGGACGTCGGCGAGAATATCCGCCATTCTTCTCTCATAAAATTCGTTATTCGGGGTTTGTTTTTGCATCACTTCTTGTGGCTGGGCCCGCCGATATCAGGCTGGCAAGGTCTTGGTCTTACTTGGCGAGAATACTTCTTCTTGCAAGCCAGATGTGTACGGAACACGATGAGGTTTTGAGAGGCGGCCAGGAAAACTGTTTGAGAACACTTGATCTACAAGGTCGAGGGGGTAGGAGCGATTGACTTCATCATCTTGATTTCATGGGCAGATTCCGGCAGGGTGAAACTGGAGGGATAGACTTATTGCGCGCTAGATACCAAGCCATCACACAGAGGGCCTTGAATCTGATTTTTGACAAGTAACTCTTTGCCACGTCATCAAGGTGCGGGATCGCGGAACGGCTCCGTCAGGTACTAATTCCGCGACGTTGCAAACAATGTACCAACGGCTATGGGCACTTCGATGGGAATAGTGTTACAAGAAACATTACATTGCCTTCTTCACTCTCGAGCCCGTCGAAAGAAATACACGCCTCGCATGACGCAGAAGAAACTTCAAGATGCTTCGTGGTTGACAACGCTTTTCTGCTGCAAAAGAGACTCAACAGCCATTGAGCGACGCTCGGCCAACAGTGCACCCCAGAGTGGGCGGGAGGGCAGCCGGCTGAGGCTCGAAACTTGCAACTCTTCTGGGAATGTTACAATGCATCCGTCGGAGACATGCAAGGACATAGGCATGCACTCCACAGGAAGGCAAAAACTGCTGCTGCAACTACGTTGTGCTCCAGCCCTATGAAATATTCACACCCCTGGCCCAGGGATGGACACGCCGTTGAGGGTCTCTCTAGCATGGAACCTTTGTTAACCAAAGATGGAGATTTGACTTTTGGGGTTGGATCAAGCCCCTGTCCATACTCATTGTGCATCCGCTCGGGTACGAGCTGTAATATCGACAGGTTCCTATGCAGAGCTTCGCATGCATACATCTGTGCGTCGTGGAGATGAGCGCCAAAGGGCGAGTAGCGCTATTTCGACCAATGAGCTGGCGATTCAGCGACGGCACTGCCGCTTCTGGACAGTCAAGGAGTGTTGGACTATAGTCAAGCCCTTCCATGTTGGGTCGACGCTCTCCACCCTGGCCCAGACATCAAGACAGGGGGGGAAGTCTGCCTTGCCATGCAGATGACGACGCCTGTACCCGCTGTGGGCAAGTGATGGAGAAGAGAGTTGGGGTACAAGGCGGATAGGGCGTAGTCACTCTCAAATCCAGACGCCCCTGCAGTCGCGGGTCACTGGATGGGTGTGAGGAATGTAAGGGGAGGCCACTCCGCGGACACTGCTTGTCCAAGGGGTTACGTTTGCACGGAGAAGGTACTTGAGCTACACGGTATGGCTTAGCACAGTGCTGCTGGATCATTTGGTTGCCGACGGGAATAATGAATCAGATATCCGATCGAGGTGAAGGCGGCGGCAGTGCTGTGTGGGGGACTCGGGGGATGAGACTGGACTAGAGAATAAAGGGGATCAATCTCCGAGTGGGCTCACTGGGCTCTCTAGGGATGTGCAACGTTCTGTTTTCAGTCCTTGATAACTATTTTTCAATCCACGGTTGACTGCTGTCGTGAACATCAACAGTGTTCGGCCACGATGAGACCTGTCGGGTGACAAACTCATGCCAGGCTTGGCTATGAATTCTCAACGCTACCACTACTTTTGAAGTGGATATTCCTTCTTCGAAATGTTTCATCGGACGCTTCGCGAACCCAATTGGGTGGATTCCTTTTCAGACCAGCGCAACTGAAGTTGCCCCTTGAACAGCTCGAGCTAGACGCATGAGGCGCCGGGCGAGAGCTCGCAGGGCGTCTTCCCGCTGCATTCGCAATCGACGAGAAACTCAACCTCAGGTCCCGGATCCATGGGTATCGGGGAAGCTACGCAGCTACTTGGCGCTTTGTATTGTGGCTGCGCAGTTGGACGTGACGTTGGTCGGGGAGTGGAGATTACATTAGCCGTGCCCGGAAGGCGCCGAGTCGGCGAGCGGGGCCGAGACCCGGTTGCCGGGCCCAATGGCTTGGCCCCATCCACGCTGCTCCGAGATGGACGGCCGTGGGAGCCCGTTCTCCGAGCTTTCTCCTCGCCTGCGCGCCCGACGAGGCACTCGGAGCTTTTGTCGGAAAGTCACGACTACGCTTCCTTGACGACAGCGGCTCGAGGATCCTGCAGTGTGTCCTGCATGATGCCGCGCTGTACATGAGATGGTCACCACGGTATGCCACGACACGGCTTTGCAGCAACATGATATCTGGCGGTCTCTGGGCACAGCAGTGTGTTGCGTGGGACGTCGCGTGTTACACAATTCCTCAACCCTCCGGCATCCATCGCTCCTGGACCCAGCGACGGCTGATGTGACTGGCGTCAAGCGGCGCTGGGTCCCCGTGGTGCCATATCTTACAGACAGACGCACAATCTGACAGTCGGGTCGTTCCGTCGGCGCGATACTCACCAGAGCATCATGAAGTTGTCTCGTCATACGAAACAGCAGCGAACTTGACCCTTACGTTTCCTCCGTCATCAGGTCTGACCGCCAGGGCCGGAAGCGCCTTTCAAAGATGGCGACTGCCGACGAGTGCAATTACAGCCCGACGCCCGAGCCGGCAACACTGCGGTGCCGGGTGGATCATCGCCAGATGAAGACATCACGGCGGAAGCGAATGGAAGAGGACAGATATAGGCCGAACGAAGCATCAACGAGGCAATCCCGGGTTGCGACATAATCGGGCGTCACGAATGGAGACGAATTGAAAAGAATTGCGGAGCTTTCCAGGCTGGCAGAGACTGGGAGCATGCCATTCCAACCCAATGCTCGAGGCGGTGAGCAGAGTTGACGATGCCGCGTCCAGCCACGGCGGCGCTGGTTGGTCGACGAGCCACCACCGCAATTTTTAGTCCCCGATGGCGGCTCCAGCATGTGCGCTGTCGCGCGGGTCGGAGCGCGCCCCAGCGAGATACCTGCGCGCCTGGTGCATGGCTGCCCAGCGGCGCAGGTAGCAGTAGCAGTCGGGTGCTCCAGTGGCGGCACTGCGACGACGCGTGCGCTCCTGGCGTGGGTTTGCGTCGAGCGACGGCCGATGCATGCCAGGTGTACTCCGTACGAGTACATACGGCTGGTGCCGTGCGCATTCGCGAGTGGGTTCGAAGATTTGAATTTGGTACAGTATCTACATCGTCATCGACGAACGCCTACGACGCAAGACGCATCGACGCGCTCGATTACTGCGCCGACAGGGATTCGAGGCGGCGCCTGGACGAGGGCTCGAACCCCACGCGACACACACGGACAGACAAGCTGAACTGGCTGCTCCCGGACCGAGGGAGAGGCGCAAGTGCGTCGGCTCCGTGCAACGCATGATGCATTGCCGCACACAAAGCATGGTGGCGAGGGCGAGACATCCATCTGGCGCGCATCACTGCACATCCCGCTCATGTCGGCTGTAGGCGAGAAACGCCAACTCATAGGACGACTCGGCGAGACATGGGGGAGACAAGAGACGCATCCTGGCCGAGAAAAGTCATGCTCCGTACGGAGTACGTACGGACTACTCGTATGCACGTTCAATGTGGGACGCATGACAGGATGGCTCGTCGGTGGTTATGCATGCAACAGCCATCTGGCCCCAAACCGCGGCCTCCGTGTAAGTCAGCCAGCTCCGGTTCAAGCAAGCTCTCCCTGCTTTTGTATTCCCCGATAAGCTTTTTGGTCAGCTCGGTGAGAGACTGTCTGCGGACACGCAGAGGCGCGGGTATCGGGTCACAGGGCGCGCGCATCAGATGTCCATGCCGGTGGGCTAAGAGTCCATCGTGGTCACGTCGGCCACACTCATCACACACCATCTTTGGCCCAGCCGACAGGGTCTGATGACGGTAAGGCCCAATGGGTCGTGGATCCTCCCCGCTGAGACCCCGCTCTGCCCACCCCCAGCCATTTTCTCGGGCGTCCTTGGGGCATCATACTCGTAGAATCGCTGCCACGGGTGTCGGGAGGTGCGGTAACTGTACTGTACTGTACGAGGCACGTCGCTGCCCAGTCATCATCGCCAGGCGGCTGCAAATACCTCTATGCAGTCACGACCATCTCGTTCTTAGTCCGCGCAGTCCCAGCGTTTTCGCCCATCGTCATATGCGCGCCTGTGAATACCCTGCTCTCGGGGCCTGTGCCGGACGAAAGTGTTGGTGTGCCACCCGCGTGTTTTCGCCGACCAGCGTCCATCTCCCATTCGGCTGTGTCTGATAGCCAGTCACCTCGCCGCCGACGCGATCTCCCTTGGTGCGACACTGATACGCTCGACTCGGGTTGGACGATCCAAGCAAGGGTGGCTGCTCCATTGGCTGTCCCCGTGTGCTCCTTTGGCCCATCGCCGCCCAGTCGTCTCTCTCCTGCAGGCGGCAGCAATTTTCACCTTTTCCGCCCTCGGCTCGCCGAGGACAAGTCTGCGCCCTTCACACGCTCATACGCTGGCGTCCAAGCGGCCGATTGTGCGTGGATTTCACCGCGATCAAGACCGTCTCCGACGCCAGAGCCTTCATCTCACTCCCGCTGCGCAGCTCCGCACCATAGAAGCGCCGTGTGTCGCATCGACAGAGCGACAGGACCAGAGCGCACACATCGCACGCGCCCCGATTCCCCGCCACCAACGAAACGAAACAGACCCTGAACGCAAACTGCCAGATCGCAGTGGCACCAAGACGGACCTTGACGGTTGAGACGCCGCATTCATCGCATCGACTCGCTATCTTGGCCTACTCATCTTAACCGACCCGGCCATCAGCACGCAACATCGCGACCTGACACGGCCGACTCGACCCGACGTCGCGAACCGCCCCTCCACGTCCGACCGAGTACTACTCGAAACTGCAACCCCCGGGCTCCGGAGCCCCGAGCCAGTAGCTTCCATGATGTGACGTCGCCAGCCTGCGTTCACACGAGGATCAACTCCAACAATGGCCGCGGCCGAGGTTCTGGCGTCCATCGCAAGCTGGAGCGAAAGCTGTCCCGGCTGCCCAAATATTCGCCATTCGACGACTGGGTGGGATGAGCCCTCGCTGCGGGCTCAGCTCAGTCTCATCTCTCTCGTATGGATAGCTGATAGATATCACGCGCAGGTATGTGCCAACCCCACCCGCTCACCCTTACACGCTGGTTCACGCGCCGCCCAACGCCACCTCTTCAACCCGACAACTTCAGACGCCACACCGCGCTCTGTAGGGCTTCAACAGCCTATCGTGTGCGATGGTGGGGTCAAGCTCGCGGTTGCGGCAGCGGGCCGCCCCAGCACTGTTGACGGATTGACTTTGGATCCTGACACTACGATCTAATAGACCCTTGCGCCTTCGGCCTCGCATACGTCGCAGATCGGCCTACCCCTATGGACTCCAGACAACTCCCCGAGATGGACATGTCGTCTACCAGCTGCCAACGAGACGTCGCACGAATACGACCAAGTTGCAGATCCAAGTGAGACCAATGCGTCTGCGCACCATCGACTGCCAGACTCTCCTCACCATCTCGCTCTCCCCGCGTCCACTACATCCCAGCGAGAGCAGTCTACCAGCCGTGACCTTTTCCAAGACCCGGCTTATGAGGCTTCAGTCGACTGGAGCTCGTTGGAAGGCATCATCAACGTGGCCAAGAAGAAGAAGAAGGCTGCTGCTGCTTCAAACAAGTGGTCTGATGAGGGCGACGGAGAAAAGAAAGAGGGCGAGGACGCCAATGGCAACGGCGGAGACCAGGGCGGCGCCGATGGCGGCGCCGACGCGGGTGACGGCGGGAACGCTGGGGCCGGCAATGCCGACGACGGCGGTGACGATGGCGACAAGGACAAGGGCAAGGACGGTGGCAAGGACGCAGCCGATGAGCCTGATCCGGATGATGAATGGGGTTTCACCACCGCCAAGAGCAAGAAGAAGAAGGGCAAGAAAGGCAGTGCCGACCCTGAGCCGGACGCCGCGCCGACCTTACCAACCACAGACTTCGGCGGCGACGCATTCCACGAAATCAAACTGGGCGATGATGCAAACAAGGTTGATGTAAATTTCGGCGCCTCGGATTCCAAAAATTCATTTGGAAATTGGGGTACGAAATGGAACACTGGCGGAAGTAAATGGGACTGGTCCGGCGGCGGAGGCGACAACGGCGAGGACAAGGGCGACATCGCTGGCGGCGCCGACGACAAGAAGGAGGAAGCTGATTCAAACCCTTGGAGTATGAGTCGGGCGAAGCCCAAGAAGAAGAATAAGACTACCTTCACCTTCGATGCCCTCGACGAAGCCGAAGAGAAACCCCCAGACGCCAGCACTGAGGCGCAGGATGATGATTTCGGCTTCACTACTGCCTCCAAAAAGGACAAGAAAAAGAAGAGCAGCCCATGGGGAACAGAAGACGCCGAGGAAACGGCGAAACCGGCTGCCGATACGCCCGACGCCGCCGACCCCTGGGACTGGGACACTTCTTCCAAGAAGAAGGGCAAGAAGAACGATTCTGAGCCTAAGCATGAGCCCGAGCCCATCCCAGAGCCCGAGCCTACCGCTCCGGCCGCACCACCAGAAGATGACTGGTTTGCTCCTGTTGGAAAGGGCAAGAAGAAAAAGAAGGGCGCCGTGACAATTGTTGAAGAGCCTGCAGAGCCGCCCAAGCCAGAACCAGAGCCGGAGAAGAAGGAGGAGGCAGACGACGCTTGGGATACCTGGGGCATGTCGAAGAAAGACAAGAAGAAGAAGAAGAGCAGCACTCTTGACGACATGCCCTCTCTGGACCCCTCGCCTCCCCCAGCTCCTGTTGAAGCAGAGCCTGATGACCTCTGGGGGACCGTGACAACCAAGAAGGGCAAGAAGGGCAAGAGTAAGATTTCCGAGCCCGAGCCGGACCCCATTCCAGAGCCAGTTCCCGAACCGCCAAAAGACCCCGAGCCGGAAGCGGAGAAGAAAGATGATGATAGCTGGGGGTTCTCTACAAAATCGTCCAAAAAGGACAAGAAGAAGAAAAAGGGCTCGGTTTGGGATGATCCGGAACCAACGCCGGAGCCTGAACCTACTGCTCCTGATCCGCCTCCCGAAGACCCAGTCAAGGAAAAGGAGGAGGTGAATGACTTCTGGGGAACTGTCGCAACAGGGAAGAAGAACAAGAGGAAGAAGGGTAAAGATCCGGAGCCCGAACCGGAACCGGAACCAGTCCCTGACCCACCTGCAGCAGAACCCGAGGCCGAGAAGAAGGAAGACGATGACTTTTGGGGCAGCCTCGGGAGCAAGAAGGATAAAAAGAAGAAGAAGGGTGCCATCGAAGAAGTCAAGGAGGAGCAACCTCCACCCGCACCTCCCGCTGAAGAAGCCAAACCAGCCGACGACACTTGGGATACATGGGGCGGAGGTTCCAAGAAAGACAAGAAGAAGAAGGCGTCCCTCTTCGCTGACCCGGGCAACGACACAAAAGAAGAAGAAGTCAAGCCTGTCAAAGAGGAGAAGAAGGAGGAGGACGACATGTGGGGTTTCTCAACGTCCAAAAAGGACAAGAAGAAGAAGAAGACCTCCGTGTTCGACGACCCATCCCCGCCCGCCGAGGAGCCCGAGACCAAGGCAGAGGAGACCAAGGATGACCTCTGGGATACCTGGGGCGCTGCTGGCAAGAAGGACAAGAAGAAGAAGAACGGCGCCGACCTGATGACTCTGGACGACCAAAACGATAAAAAGTCCACTGAGGATGGCCCCAAGGCCCCCATCGAGGCTACTGGGAATGACGACTTCTTCAGCTCCTGGGGAAACGGCAAAAAAGACAAGAAGAAGAAGGCCACGACGGACGACTCTTGGAAACCGGACAGCATCGAGGAGCCTGCCGACGACTCCTGGGGCACGGTCACCAAGAAGAATAAGGATAAGTCCAAGAACGAGCCTGTGGAAGTTCTGGACGACATAACCGGTGAGACAGTCCAACCCGACGCTGTAGAGGAGATCAAGGACAGCCAGGTCGAAATCGGTGCCTGGGCTTGGCCTTCGACCTCGAAGACGAAGTCCAGATCTGGCAAAGGGTCCTTGGCTGATCTACCTCCCCCCGCCCCAACACCCCCTTCTATGGACCTTACTGAGCCTGAAGATCAAACAGGAGAACCAGAACCCGACGCTGCCTCATGGGATGAGCCCTCTACGTCCAAGTCGAAATCCAAGTCCAAAGATAAAGAAGCAGAGAAGGAAAAGTCGAAGAAGGAGAAGGAGAAAGAACCCAAGCTGAGTGAGAAAGAGCTCAAGAAGCTTGAAAAGGAGAAGAAAAAGGCCGAGAAGGCTGAGAAGGAGAGGCTCGAGCAGGAGGCTAAGGAAGCGGAGGAGCGAGAGGCGGAGGAGCAAGCTGCGCGCGAGGCTGAAGAAAAGACTCGTCAAGAAGAGGAAGAACTGGCGCGCGTCGAGGCCGAGGCTGCTGCCATCGCGCAAGAGGAGGAGGAGCTCGCTGCACTAACAGACAAGAAGCTCAAGAAGGGCAAGCTGACCAAGAAGGACACTGAGAAGTTCAACCGCCTGACTGAAAGTGTGGGCAAGCGTGCCGAGGTGCAGGCCGCTATCGAGGCCGAACTGGCTGCCAAGGAAGCCGAGGAGCAAGCCGCTCGCGAAGCCGAGGCACAAGCTGCGCGTGAGGCGGAGGAGGCGGCCGCTCGAGAGGCTGAAGAAGCCGAGGCAGCCAAGAAATCCAAGAAGAGCTCCAAGTCTAAAGAGAAGGAGAAGGAGAAGGAGAAGGAGAAGGAGAAGGAGAGGGAGAGGGAGAGGGAGAGGGAGAGGGAGAGGGAGAGGGAGAGGGAGAGGGAGAGGGAGAGGGAAGAGGAGAAGGAGAGAGAAAAAGAAAAGAAGGACAAGGACAAGAAAAAGTCCAACAAGAAGTCCAGGGATCCCGAGCCGGCGCCAGCTGAGACTGCTCCCGAGCCGGAGCCGGAGCTCACCCCGGAAGAAGTCGAGGAGCTGCTGTCGGCCACCGAAAAGCCCGTCAACGACGCTTTCAGCTTCTGGGGCGTCAGCGGCGGCTCAAAGAAGCCCAACAAAAAAGGTGCGTGGCCCCGAGCGCCGTGTAAGACGCTACGGCACACCCCTACCCTTCCCCAGCCTTTTCCCCAGCTCCCAAGCCACGGTTCCCTAATTTCTCGGATGGAGCCGAAATTGCGTTGCTGACTCATGCCACAGTTCTGGAAGATGCCATGGATAGCAAGGACACGACACCCTTCTCCAAGGCAAATGAGGGTGTCTCAATGAAGGCGACGACGCGGAAGCCTGTGGGGGGCAAAATCGCTGACAAGCTCAAGACGTTTGAGGCCTCGCAAGACGCACCAGACCCGGACCCACCGCTGGCACCAACACCACCAAAGGAGGATCCGAAGAGCGCCAAGTCCGGCTCCAAAAAGAAGAGCGAGGACGTGGATGAGGCCGAACTGTACATTGCGTCCAAGAAAACCCAAAAGGCGTCCGAACTGCCCGGAAGTTTTCCCGCAGACGACGAGGATGATGAGATGGGCGGCATGGTTGACATGACGGCCAAGGACAAGTCCAAGAAGAGCAAGAAGAGCAAGGTCAAGAATGCTGCAGACGACGCGCCCCCTCCGCCTCCGCCTCCGCCTCCACCTGCCCCCGATGCACCTTTGACGCCCCCTCCGGAGCCCAAGTCGTCCAAGAAGGAACGTCCGAAGATCAAGGACGACGCAGCATCATGGGCACGGTGGAACCAGGCGGCACCGCGCAAGGAAGACAAGAAGGCGTCATCCAAGTCAAAGTCTGAAAAGCCGTCAGAGAAGTCGTCGTCGAAACGGTCTGCAGAGAAGACGTCGTCGAAGGACTCAGGCTCCGACAAGGCAGAGCGCCCAGACAAGACTGACAAGACGCCGGGCAAGTCTAGATCGTCGGGCATGTTCAGCACTCCACCCATCTCCAGGTCGATGTCGACGCGGGACAAGAAGCCAAGTACGGGCAGCAAGTCCTCGCGCCGATACTCGGTTGATGCGCACGGCTTGGCCTCTCCTCCTCCCGAGGCCATGCCCGACATCTCGTCCAAGGCTGCCAAGATCCTGGGCGTCGACAAATCGAGCAGCAAGAAGAAGTCCCGTAGGACGACGCCCCCAGACGATGATGACATCGTCATGGTCGGTGCGCTGGATCCCGATGCCCCACCGCCTCGACAAGACAAGCGACGTTCCAAGAGACCCCAAGACGACGACATCGTCATGGTCGATGCCGGAGGACCGTCCGAGACTCCCTTGAAGCGCGGCACATCAATGTCGAAGAAGGCTGGTTTTGCTGGCCTCTTCAGCGGACTGATGACGCCCAAGTCGGCCAGAGCGGACGGAAACCTCGACATCGACGCCGCACCCGGTGAGACTGACCGGGAGGCTCATGCGTCTGCTCGCAAGTCCAAGCGAGGCGACCGGGACGCGACTGAGAAGGCCAGCGAGGAGTTGCGCCGCTCAAAGGACGATGCTCGACGTGACCGACGCCGGAAGCGGGATGACGACGACGAGGCACGCAGGCTCGACGCAGAAAAAGAAGCGCGTCGAGCTGAGAAGCGCGCCGCCCGCCAACGCGAGGAAGAGGAACGCCGTGCCACGGAAGATCGAGAAGCCCGGAGAGCGGAGCGGCGCCGTATGCGCAAGGATAAGGAAGCCGCTGCCCTTGCTGCGGAGAGAGAGCAGGAGGCACGCGAAGCTGCCAAGCAGGATCGACACCGATCTCAGCACATTGATCCATCCGAGGACGAAGCCGAGAGGCGTCGGAGGCGAGAGGCACGACGCGCATCCAAAGCCGCAGAAGGTGGCGACAGTCAGAAGCGGAGGAGTAGCCGGCGACCAGGTGAGCCCTCGGGAGACGAACGCGTCTACCCGTACAAGGATCGACGGCGCGACAGCAAGCAGGCCGGGTCGACCTGGCCGCATTCCGGGACCTCGTCGTGGGTGAAGGATCACTCGGACGCACCGCCACCTCCAGATGATGACGAGCAGGCACGTCGCGAGGCTCGGCGAGCCAAGCGTCGTGCTGCACCTGGAGATATGGCAGCCGATGAAGCAGACGAGCAGCGACGGCCACGAAGACGCGACGAGAGGGAGGTGGAGAGGCGCACTGGTGCGTCGGAAGGCAGCGACGAGCGTCATCACAGCCGCCGCAATTCGGCCTTTATGGACACGAACCCTCGAAACAGTTGGTGGAGGAAGCTTACGGGGTGATGATGTTGGGCAATTCCGTGGATTACGAGCGAGCGTGTTTTGACAGACTCTTGTTTCCATTGTTCACGCACTTGCTGGTCTGGAGACGTCGGGCTTGGGCATTGATCAGGATGCTGCTGCTGCTGCTGCTGCTGCTGCTGTTTCCCTCGGCAGAAAAGGGCGATCCATCGTGTCTGGCGTTCATGGACATCCTGACGTGTCTGTTGCGGGAGCAGCTTTATTTGATACCCCCCCTTTGCGCGAGAGCTGCGATTACTGTTGACAGATAAGCTGCCATTCGGCTGCATCAATTGCAGCGCTTGGCCCATGAGCTTGCTTCCCGGGAGGTCCCCCGTCAACGGTTGCCGTGTAAGAGCCAGCTGTGCCGCTCCCTGTTTTCATGTTAGATCCTTGTAGCTGGACTTATGATACCCCTCGACTCGTGCAGATGACGGCAGCGGTGACTATAGAAATTTGACTAATTATTTCGTGTGTACATGTATTATCTGCAACGGTGCCTGACTTTGATTGCAGCCCAGAAGGCAATAACCAAATACGTGTTAACTCTGTTAGCTCGTGCACCAACAAAGGGGTGTTGGTTGTAAGTAAGGCTTGCAGGCGGAACGCGTGAGCCAAACGGGATGCCCCCAGCCACCACCGCAGAGAGCGGGCGGTGAACAGCGTGCCTTGGAACAGCTCAAAGAGGGGGACAAGGAAGTATTATTTCCATTATTAGCATGTCAGCTTGGCATGGCCTCCCCCCCCCTTGCTTGGGTGCGCGACAAGAAAAAGGTGATGAGTGACCGATGATGGAATGCTTGGCTAGGCCGATTAGATAAGTCTCGTGTCGCCCCAGAAGGATTCCAGGCCGCTGTCGATTAATTCCACGAGGGGCCCAGTCAGTGTAAGACCGACCACGTACATGTACCTTACTGTAGTTGCAACCTCAATGCTGCACCTCGTCTCACTCTTCCCTCCCCTCCCGCCTCCTCTCCTCCTCCGCCCGCACTCGTCGCCCTCTCTCACCTCGTCGCTCCGCAGCAGGGCCTTCTGCTAGGACGCCAGCCAGCTCCTCCGCAGCAGAGTGAGAGCGCCGACGATGGCCGCGCCAGGCAAGGCCTCGAGATGGGGCTCGCTCCTCTCGCAGGCCGTCGCCGGCGTCGAATCGCGACTAGACAACATCCTAGCGGAAGCGGACGAGGCAGCCAAGTCTCCGTCGCAGAGCGCGCCGTCGGCAGTTACTACAGCAGCAGCAGCAGCAGCATACGGCACGAAGCCTGCGCAGCTCGCGCCACCAGCCAAGCCGAGTCCTGGTACGTCCCCCGCGTGCACTTTGTCCGAGAAGCTCTGCCCGTGAGGAGCTGAGGCAGCCCGAGCTGTGGCTTACTGTGGTCGTGTCAACAGGCAACTCGCGGTCTTCTTCCAGCAGCCGCACAAATGATAGGCTGCAGGCGAGGCTGGCCAAGGCCATGGCCGCCAAGAACTCGCCGGGCGGCACCGAGAGCAGAGGCACGGCTTCTCCACGCGGCTCCGTCGATCAAGCAAGCGGAGATCCAATAGAGCAGCCGTCCGTTGACGACCAAGGCCGGTCTGAGCAGAACGAGGCGTTGTCGTCCGACGTCGCCGAACTGGAGTCAAGCAAGACCGCAGGAGCACCAAGAATAGCCGATTCCAATGCCGACACGATAAATGTAGACGAGACATCGGCGCCAGAGGCCTCCTCCGAGGTAGCAATCGCGAGCGACGCGGCGCCGACGAATGGCACGCGACCAGACCCCGAGGATGTCAACCCTCCAGACGACCAGGGCAAAGACGAAGACAATGAGGCAGCGGTCGGCAGCCAGGCTGCGGCGCTTTCCGACCTGGCCAAAGACATGGGGGAGATCAAGAAGCGGCAACAAGAGGAGATTCAAGAATACGTCGAAAGGATTGACTCGCTCCAGTCGAAGCTCCAATACCTATCCAAATCTGCTGCAGACTCGGCTCAGAAAGCCGCGGCATCTGCTCCTTCGGGCAGTTTGGAGCGCAAGTTGGCCGAGAGGGACGAGAAGATTGCGCTGTTGATGGACGAGGGTCAGAAGCTCTCGAGCACGGAGCAAAAGTTTCGAGCTACGATCAGGAAGTTGCGCGTACAGATGACGGAACAGGAGAAGCAGGTGGAAGAGCTCAAGAAGGGCAAAGACAAAGCGGTATCAGATGCCGAGACACTACGCAATCGGCTAAGTGGCGCCGAGGGCACTGAGAAGCGCCAGGAGGAGACGAGAAAGGCCACCGCGGCTCTACAGAAGGAGCTCGATGCCCTGAAAAAGGAAAAAGCGAAAGGAGACGAAGCGTATCGCCGGCTTGAGCAAGATACGAGGACAAAGGCAGAACAAGCGGAGATTGCCAGCGCAGAGGCATTGGGCAAAGCATTAGCCGTCGAGCGCGAGAAGCAGAAGGAGCTGGAGAACGCCAATACAGCCCTCGGAGCCGACAAGGATTCAATAGCGGACAAGGCGCGCCAGCAAGCCGTAGAATGGAGCGAGAAGCTGGAACGCGCAGTAGAGAGGGGTCGAAAAGTCGAGGATGAGCTCAGGGCTGAGCTGCGATCCATGGAGGGCAAGCTCGAGGCCATGCGAACAGCCGCCGAGGAGGCGTCGTCGGGGTCTGGAGGCGAGGCCCAGGTCAAGATGTTTCGACAGATCGAGACGCTGCAGTCGCAGTATGCTTCATCCAGAGAGAACTGGCAGGGCATCGAGTCGTCCCTGCTTGCAAAAGCTGCCAGCCTCGAGAAGGAGAGGGACGAGGCACAGCGTCGCGAGTCGGAGATGCGCAAGAAGGCACGCGACGCGGTAAGTCTTCCTACTTTCCCGAGCAAGTATTGCGCGCCAACGCTAACATCTACTTTGTAGGCGAGCCGCTGCAGGCATCTCGAAGACGAACTATCAGACACCCAACCAGCCCTTGGCACGGCTCGACGGGAGCTGGAGACGTGTCGCGACGAACTGGCCGCTCTCAGAGCCTCGTCCAGGGGGGCGGAGGAGGCTCTCGCACAGGCCCAGGCTGATCTCGAAGTGGAAAGACAACGCTCCTCAAACAGAGACGACCCGGTCGAAGCGGAGCGGCGACAATGGGTGGAAGACGTGGCAGGGGCTACGTTCAAGGGCCACCAGAGTCGACCAGACTCGCCCTTGCTACCCGTATCTCGAACCTTTAGCTCCGACTTCATGGGCCTCCCGGTCCCTGGCAAGTTGAGACGTACCCCGACTTCTGGAAGCATACCAGACAGCACTGATATGATGTCGCCAATGCGGCGTCTCTCTAGCCAGCCTCCCGTCCGACCCAGCATGGCCTCGCCAGTCGGATCCAGTCTGCCACCGACACCGTTCTCGCCCTTTGAGCCGCCCCCTAGCGAGCCATCACGTATCCCTTCACCACCTACCGTGGAGCGCGAGAACGGGGTTGACGACATGGCGCCCTCGTCGCCCCGTAATCTGGCGCAAGACATGGTTTCGGTCTCAACAGTAGCGGCGGGTCCGTCTGTCCAGCTCGTCGAGAGAATGAGCGCCGCCATCCGACGCCTGGAAGCGGAGAAGGTTGCCGCCAAGGAGGAGATGACGCGGGTGTGCAACCAGAGGGACGAGGCGCGGGCCGACATGGTCACGCTCATGAAGGACTTGGAAGAGGCCAAGACGGCATCGTCAAGATTGCCGCAACTGGAAGAGCAGGTCTCAACCCTCGATGCGCGCTATCAAACGACGCTGGAGATGCTGGGCGAGAAGAGCGAGCTCGTCGAGGAGCTCAGGGCCGATGTCCAGGACGTCAAGGTCATGTACCGCGAGCTCGTGGAGCGGACGGTGAAATGATTTGCACAGGGGGACCAACTTGGTTTGTTTCAAAGAAGCACTAATACGAATGGATGGACGACATTGTTTTACTATTCTGGCTCTACCTAGGCTTGGGACAGGTCGATGCCTTCCCTCTCTGCGCCCTGCATGATGTATCGGCGTACCTGTTAATGGAAGTGTTAGCTGGAAACTAGATTAGCGTCGTGACTTTACATTGCAATTCGTACCTCCTTATCCGGTGCCAGGTCCAAGGGCAACACATCATCAGTGTTCTTGATGGTAAAGTCTGCGCCTTCCTTCAGCAGCGCAACAGCTGCATCAGCTGTCGATCGTTAGTAAGTCGCCTACCACCACCGTGACCCTCGCAAAAACATACCGTGCCCCTCGGCAATGGCGTGGTGCAGAGGCGTGTAGCCCTCGTTGTCGGTAGGGTTCAGCGGGCTCCGGTTCTTGAGCAGCAGGGCGATCATGGGGCCGGAGCCGACGGCAGCGGCGCGGTGGATGGGGTATTGCCCGCGACGATCGCGGACGCGAGTCGATGCCGAGGGCTTGGCGTCGAGCAGCAGACGAGCAATGTCCATGTTCCTCTTTGAGGCGACGAAGTGGAGAGCAGTCTGTGGCGGAGGGTCAGCTTGGCCTTGATGGCGTTGCCGTGCGAGGCCTGCGTCGTGTATGAGCCGCGGTACTCACCTGACCACTGCCGTCTGGGGCGTAGGTGTTAGTATCTCGATGCTTCATTGGTAGGATAACGATGGGAGCTCACTCTTCTCATTCACGTCTGCGCCCTTTTGCAAGAGCAATCTCAGGACCGGTTCGCAGTCTGGCACGCTGGCCGAGATCATGAGAGGCGTCCAGCCGCTGCCGTCCTGAACCATCACAAAGACCTGTCTGTCAGAGCTGCCCGGTATTACGGACATGTTTGGGCGTGTTGCATGAGGCTGACCTGGAGATCGGGGTCGAAGCTGGCCTGGTTGGCGAGCAGCAGGACAATGTCCAGGTTGTTGGATGAGGCAGCCCAGTGGATGGGATAGCGGCCGTCATCATCTTTGCGCTGGGAGAGCTTGGGGTCGTTCTGGAAGCAATGTGTAAGTATCAGTCTCTTGTGTGTCGCAACAGCGAAGACGTCGGCCAAGAGCATGAATACTGCCGTACTTTCAATAGCCCTTCAGCCTTGACAACTACTGATTATTAGCTGGGGCATTCATTGTTGCTATTGACCGGCGTGGTGATGAGCCCACCTCTGCCCTCTCGCGCGGCCGTATGCAGCGGGAAAGGATCAGTCTCCTCGTCCATGATGACAGGGGACCGTCTGATGCAAGTAAGGACTAGTTCAAAGTAAAGACGGGAGTGAAGTATCGATGCGCTGCGTTGGAAGTTGAGGAATGGACCCCGTTGTAGGGTAGCCAGGCAAGCTGGCAGCTGCCTGCCGTACTTGTACGCTGCCTGTGGCGCGGTGGGGTGGCGCCGCAACCGAGTTAGCGCCACACGCGGCTGTCCAGCCTTCCTGATCTTTCCCATCCCCAACCGCCAACTTTTCATCAAACGGCCCGACGGCGTAGGCAACGACATTGGCGACCGACAGAGCAGCCCGCACAACGCACCGCCCCGCCATGGAGACGCCGCAAACGCCCCAGGAGGCGCTGCCTCTCAGCGCGCTCGCATCGCAAAACGCCCTCGCGACTCGGACCCTGTACACCCGCGCCGCCGCCGCTGAGCAGCAGCAGCCCATCGCCAAGCGCCAGAAGCTCGAGGACGCCTTCGAGGACCCCGTCATGAAGCGTCGCTTCCTGGCCGAGTACGCCGACGTGCAGACGCTGCCGGCGTCCCTGGCCGCGCGGCAGCCGGGCAAGAAGCCCGGCAAGGCCTTGGTCAAGGCGAAGCCGGCGGCCGCGCCCGCCGCCAAGGCACAGAAGCTGCTCGAGGGCCCGGCTGGGTCAGCAGCGCCGTCGTCGGCTGTCGTGGCGGCGCAGGGCGGCGGTGGCGAGACGACACAGAACGGAAACATGAGCTTGACGACGAGGAACGCGCAGTCGTACCAGCACGTGAAGCCTGAGTGGCACCCGCCATGGAAGCTGATGAGGGTCATCTCGGGGCATCTCGGCTGGGTGCGGAGTCTGGCTGTCGAGCCTGGCAACAAGTGGTTCGCCAGTGGCGCCGGCGATCGGACCATCAAGATCTGGGACCTCGCCACGGGATCTCTGCGGCTGACCCTCACCGGCCACATCAGCACCGTCCGCGGCCTGGCCGTCTCGCCGCGACACCCGTATCTGTTTTCCTGCGGCGAGGACAAAATGGTCAAGTGCTGGGATCTCGAGACGAACAAGGTCATTCGCCACTACCACGGTCATCTGAGCGGCGTATACACCCTGTCGCTTCACCCTACGCTCGACGTTCTCGTCACCGGAGGCCGCGACGGCGTTGCCCGCGTCTGGGACATGCGAACCAGGAGCAACATCCACGTACTGTCCGGCCACACCCAGACCGTGGCCGACGTCAAGTGCCAGGAAGCCGACCCCCAGGTCATCACAGCCTCGCTCGACTCCACAGTGCGGTTATGGGATCTCGCCGCAGGCAAGTCCATGGGCGTCCTCACACACCACAAGAAGGGCGTGCGGGCTCTCGCCGTGCATCCCGAGGAGTTCACATTTGCGAGCGGCAGCACGGGGAGCATCAAGCAGTGGAAGTGCCCAGAAGGCGCATTCATGCAAAACTTTGACGGCCAGAACTCCATCATCAATACGCTCAGCGTCAACCAGAACAACGTCTTCTTCTCAGGAGGTAAGAGTCCCACCCAACCTTCAACCGTAGTGTGAGTCCAATAGCTAATGCGACTTGCCCCAGGTGACAATGGCTCAATGAGCTTCTGGGACTGGCGGTCTGGTCACCGGTTCCAAGCGCTCGATACGACAGCACAGCCTGGCTCCCTCGACGCCGAGATGGGCATCATGAGCTCGACGTTTGACCGCTCAGGGTTGCGTCTGATTTGCGGCGAGGCGGACAAGACCAGTGAGTAACCCTTGACCCCTCGGTCCCATCGCGCTCGTGGCTGACACTCTCTAGTCAAAATATGGAAGCAGGACGAGAAGGCGTCGGAAGAGACACATCCTATTCAATGGACGCCAAGCCTGGCGCGGCGCAAGTTCTAGAGGCGCCTAATTCAATGACGGAGAATACTCCCGGGATGCAGCAGCGGGACTAAGTAATATCGAACTGACACCCCCCGAATTACTACATGAATCATACCCCAATGCCCATGGCCTTGAGCTCTACATCATCGCGCAGCGCCATCTTGACCTCGTCATCCGCAACGGCCAGCCGCAGCTTGCTGGATCGCTCTGCGCGGTGTGCCTCCAGGTTTATCAAGCCCGCCGCAACGAGGTCTAGGGCTGCCGTGTGAACATAGCTGGGTCTTGTGAAGAGGCGCTGGTCGCTGGGTTGAGTGCCCTTTGCGCCATTGTTCAGGATCAGGGCCATGCCAGGGTTCAGCGGCGAGGAATGGACCGTGGCGCGTTGCAGCTCGGCCAACGTCTCCCCAAAGGTCGTCTCCATGAGGCCGGTCTTTCGGACTCTCATCAGCAACGCTGCCATGAGGAGCTTGGACATGAGCGGGAGGCCGCGAAGGTGCTGTTGGACGGGATTGGTGGTTGCCTCGTTGATTGCTTTCTTGACGGTGGAAATGGTGACTCTTCCGCGACGGGACGGGTCGTGAGATGCGGATTTGCTGGGTGTCATGGGGTCGCCTTGGACGTCCCCTTCGGCGAGCTCGACAGCACGGCGGCAGATATCGAGCGCTCTGCGGGCGTCACCGCTGACGGCTGCGACTTTGCGGCTTGCGAACTGAATTGCATCCGGGTCAACAATGTTTCCAGGCACTCCTTCAAGACGTGACTGTATGATCTTCATGAGTTGCTCGTGTGTGTAACCCGGGAAAGTGATGCGAGTGAGACCTGGAAGGTAGAACGGTCAGTCCAGGCAAAGTTCTGTAGAATCTGGCGCAGTAAAGAGACGAAGAACAGCGATGAGACTCACCTAAGCGACTGCTGATCTTGTTGCTTAGAGTCCTCTCGGGAAGATCCATGGTGTTTGCAACAGCGAGGACAATGAGGCGACTGTGCCGTAGCGTGGGCCAGTTGAAGAAGTTGTACATGACCGCCTGGTTCTTGGTGACGAGCTGATCGAGCTCGTCCATCAAAACGACGCATGGTGTACGCCGTGGACTAGGGTTGCTGAATTCCCGCTCCAGAAGATCCAGAGCCTGCGAGGGACTAGCTCGCTGGCCCTTGAGCGCCTCCCAAAGCAACGAGTACGATTGGTGAGGGTCTGTGATCTTCATGCCGTTGATCTCGACGAAGATGAAATCGTCCAGCTCGTCTGAGCCGACAGCGTCTTCCAGCCGAGAGACGACCTCGCGCACGGTGGCCGTCTTTCCCGTGCCAGGCGTCCCAGAGATGTATATGCAGTTGCCGGTCCCCTCGGTGATGGCGGCTTCGAGGTGCGAGTAGACGAGGGAGAACTCCCCTTCACGGCAAGGAAGGCTCGTTGGTACGGAGGACACGTGGAGGCGAGAGCGTGCGATCTGGAACGGAGATGACTGGACATTGCTGGGGGAGAGCTTTCGGGTTGCCAGAGGAGTGAATTCGAGTTTCTTGCCCCCGGCCCTGATGAACGGTCAGTGAGTCCATGTGACGATGTGGAGGAAAGAAGCGATAATGTACCTCTTCTGTGAACGTGAACCGGGCTCCGCGTGCCTTGCCCGCGACTGGGGCGTTCTAGCCGCTCTCGTCTCTCCCTTGGTTGGTGTTTGGGGCAAGTAGCTGGTCTCCTGCGGCGACTGACTGCGCGCCTTTCGACGCCCGCGAACTGCCTTGGTATTCTTCTCTACCCGCTCGATCATGTCATACACGTCATCTCCTCCTTGGTAGATGTCCTCCCAAACGAACTCGTCCGTGTACGTTGCCGTCCGGGTGTTGCATCCGCGCCGACACACAAACGTCTTGCCAAACTCAGAGTAATGACGAGGTATCTTTCCGGACGGAAACTTTGCGAGGAATGCCTTGAGCGAAGTGACGTTGGCCTTGCCGTTGATTGAGGCCAGAGGGTTGACGTCCCACGATGGGGAAATGTAGAGCTCGTTCTAGGGGTCTGGATCAGCACCATGCACACTCGCGCTTCATAGGAGGATAGGGGGTCGTAATACCCAGTGAAAGTCGTTGCGCTTCCTGTCTTTGTTCCGGATCTCCTTCTCGGTCGAGAACCACATGAAGTTGGCAGCCTTGTCGCCCTCTCCGTCGGCCTCGATGAACTCGCAGATGATGCCCACCCATGCCTCGTTGGAGCCGTCAGCCTTGAGGAGCACGCAGTCACCGACGCGGCACTCAAAGCTCCCCATGCGGGCGCCGACAATCTTGCTGCCGGAGACCTTTCTCCGTTTCCTCTCGCTCTGCGAACCGGCGTCGTTGCGCTCGGGGGACTCGACGTTGTAGATCCATTGCCACGGCAGGTCATCGCTTCCGAGCTCGTCGTCCGAATCATCGCGAGCCACGCCCGGCAGAGGTCGTTTGCGCCGGCCCTGGGGCTCAGCATCCCGTTTCGTGAGGCTTTGCGGCGCCATGGTGACGTCGCCGGTCGTGGTGTGTCGGGTTGCTCATTTACGCGTCGAGGGAGACGCGACTTTGTCCCGAGCTTCTTTACTGGCGTTTGCCTGATGACTAAGCTTTCGCGTTCATCGAGCGTTCGACCGCAACATCGTGTCCAGATTACAGCAACAACAGGGCACCAACTTTTCTTTCTTTATTTTATTGTTGTTTGTTGAGACTCCAGCGATAATGGAAACGCTTTGACATGAATTCGCTGCGAAAAGCCTGCGGTGGTGGATGAGATCCTTCTCCAGCTGTTTGCAAACCGTTTGTAAGTGCCGAGGCCGAGACCATTGCTGTTGAAATGACAACTACCAACCATGCCTTAGTACCGAGAAGTTGCAGTAGAGCCCATTGCTCATTATATGCAGGCACCTTGAGTCAAGTGCGATTGAAGTGAATGGCTAAAGAGGGTAGCCTAAGGTAGGTAGGTGCCTCTTCCCTCAGGCACCACCCAGTGACATGCCCCTTCTCATTGCCACAACAACCGTCGGTTGCCACCGGCTCCCGTCTTCTCTTTCACCCATGCTTGCATAAACCCTGGCAGAGCTTCAGCCGAATCAGCACGTCTACTCAAATGAGGAAAACAGCACCGATGAACAGACACCAGGCCGTTGCTCGGCCGCTCGCTGGGGGCGAAAGTGGCCATCGCCGTCGCTCGCCCCAGCAACAGAGCTCCGAAGGCGGAAGCATACCACTTATCAAGTCAGAAAGGATGGAGACCGCCAAACATCAAATGGATACGCAGCGCCGATCATCCGAAGTCGCCGCCGAGGAAGGTTATCAGGGTGCTCCCCCCGCGGATCTGCATCTCTTCCAGGTAGCCTCGGTGATTCCCTTTCGATATGGTACCAAGGACTGACTTGATACCAGGCTACTTTGGTAGTCCCCGAAGAAAACATCCTGCCCCTCGACATGGAACACCCTGCCGCTCTGGATGTCATCCGAAAGAAGCACAAGGTGTGGATCACACGCGTACAGCCAAACGTTTTCGAACTTCGCGGTGAATGTATTCGCGGGCTACGTCAAGGCATGGGTGACCTCCATCGGCTGCTGCACGATATACGGCTCTCCGGTGGGACTTTGACGACGCTCTTCTTGGCCCAGAAGCCTGTCAACGTTCCTGACAGCGCTCTCGTCAGAGTCGACGTGAACACACGGCCGAGGGTGAAATCGTCGGTGAGGAGCCTCACTGTTGATACTTTGAGTACCGCAACCGACCTTTTCAGCCAGCTTCGTCACGGCTTTGTGCCGTCAATGAACGTTTTGAGGGGACTGGGGACGCATCTCAAGATGCGCGTCAACTTCGGCCGCTTGCAAGTACGGTCAAGACAGAAGGGCTCGGAAACGAAGTGACGTATGCCGACTTTGCAAGATTGATGTCGGGGTACTCGATGAACGGAGGAGCTGTCCTGGACACTCGGTGAGTAGAGGCATGGCAGTGACTTACAAAGGCTAACGCCATCTGAAGCCTGGACGATGTCCATGCTGCCGACAAGACCGCACAGCGCCTAATGGACCCCGTCGCTGGTATACTCAATGTCGAGACCCTCAGCGTCCAGCGAAAGTGTGCAGTGCTGCTGCAGATCGGAGACCGAGAGCTCGTGGCTGAGGTCGAAACGCCATCAGCGGAGAGAGTACATGTGTCTGCTCCCAGACTGATCAGAGCAGACAAATGGACACGCTTGAACTGGACAGTGGCTGCCCCGGATATGTTGTTTTAGCCCCGAGCCCGATTCGGCGGGCACTGGCTGACTCGTCTTAGGGGTTTCGACTGGAATTTGCAGGTCGAGTCCGGTGATACAACGGCCACCATACCAACCGAGCTTCACAATCTGGTGAAGAACATTGTGCTTACCCCCGATGGAGCTAAAGCTGATCAGCTTGCTGTGCTGAAACCTCCAAGAGTGGTTATATCGACAGGGCTTGGATGCGACGAAGTAGACGAAACCTTGCTGAAGACATCAATACTTGTGCCTTTCAGAGACACGCCCTTCATCATCGAGATAAGCATCACTCAAGCTTGGAGCGGGCTGAAGACAAACACAGATCCACAAACATGGTGGGGAGTAGAGTTCTACGGCCAACACTGGGACGAAGCTCTAAACCACGTTAACCCGGGAAATCGGGGTCCGAGTCTCCGAGACATATGGCTGGGTCGCAGCCCCAGCCTGGAGGAGAGGTTCCAGGAGTTCCTCGAGCATGTTATCGAAGTTCAGTCGGCATTGCGAGGAGAAATTCTGGGCGCGGCAATGGACGAGGAACATCCACAGGAGGTAGAGAAGCCAGAGGAGGACGGCGTGCTAGTGGTCTTTTGAGCAGCACAGCTGAAGTTGGATGTATACCCTAGTCCTGACAAACGGCCCCATTGGTCTCTAAATCGACCTTTTCATGATGGCTGCGTACATGTCGTGCCCAATTCTCTCTGCGTCGCCGATAGATTGTCTAAGCTTGCGATGCCTGAGCTGCCATGAGCTTCGACCGTAAAACTACTTGGGGTCAGCGTAAGCGGTTTACGACGCAGAGCGAGCATGCATACCCTCCTCCACTGCCCTCACATTGGCCTGCTTCTGTTGCACAATCATCTCGAGCTCTTTGAGATTGTCGGACAGCTCCGACACCTTGCCCTCGTAGAACGTCTCCGCCGATTTCAATTTCTATTCGCACGTCAGCGCCGCACTTCGCATGGCCCTTCTCCCGGGCATGCCAACCTTTTCCACCAGGAACCCGGTGCCGACATCGACGAGCACGCTATCCGCATCGGTGAGCTCGCCGCGGACGTACAGCGAGTTGGTCAGCGGGACCAGGACCGAGCTTTGAGCTGTGGGTTGACGAGCTTCAGTATCAACGTTTCGTTCACCAGCGACCTTCGCGCGGGCCGGCGCATGGCAAAATACGCACCATCGGATACCGCAGGCCGGCTATGGACGCATCGCAGGCAGTCCTTGAACTTGTTCTGCGCGCCGTGGAGCTGCGCAAACGACGACGTCAGGTGCTCGAGCTCCTCGTCGAGCTGCTTCTTGACCTGCGCGAGCTGCTGTGGCTCGAGGGTGTCGAGATTGACTGCGGGGGGGCAAGCTGTCAGCAAATATGCGCTGCGTCGCGTGGGGGCCGACCGAGGTAGCCCGTACTGGTCTCGCGTTCGCCAGACATGGTCGTGATGTCGGCGTTGCTGGCGTTTGCGACAGGGCGAAGCTGGGAGCTGGATAATGGCGATGCCCCTCGGTGCAGTAGTCGGTGGTGGGGTCCTGGAAATTCTGCCAATGCAAAGCGCGACCGACGTCAGGTCAACAACACGGAGATCTTGATGTCTCCCAACCTACAAACACAATCAGTTATTTAGTGTAGTCTATTCACTCGGATAAGAGTGCCAATAGTGTACAATCTCAAATTAATATACAACAGTAATCGCCGGCCCCTACAACGCCAGCGCTTTCCTGCCAATTTACAGCCGGGCCAACAGGTCCCGTAGATATGCAGGCACATCATCCGCAGGCACATTCTGCTTCAGGCCCAGGCTTCTGCATTGTATTTCACAGATGCTCTTTTCCCTCCATGCCTTTCCGAGCACGATGGTGACGGGATAACCGATCATGTCGGCATCCTGCATCTTCCAGCCAAAAGTCTCCTTACGATCGTCCAAGACAATGTCAAAGCCCGGCTTCGAATGATCCTTACCGGCGAGCATATCGTAAAAGTCCAGAGTCTCCTGATTCATTCCGGAAGTCGGGATGACGAGGACTTCAAACGGAGCAATAGCGCGGGGCCAGTTGAGTCCCTTTCGGTCTGCCTTGTGCTCTGCAATCGCTCCGAATATGCGCGAAACGCCGATGCCGTAGCAGCCCATCTGAACCGGCACTGGACCACCCGACGTGTTTGGGAGTGATACTGACAACTCAAGTGGCTCTGAATAGCGAGTTCCGAGGTAAAATGTGTGGCCCAGTTCCAGGGCACGGTGAACCTGCATCGTCCCTGAATCGCACCGTGGGCATCCGTCGCCATCTGCCAGGTGCGTGAGGTTGAGCGCCTCTTCCGTGGAAGTCTCGGCCAAGTTGACGGAAATACTGTCCAGCTCGGCCGGGACGACGGGGAGATTGGCCAGGAGCTCCCCAAATGCGGAGGTCAGCCTTGAGTCGACAACGTTGATCACCCGGATGGCAGCCGATGAGCCTCCCTCATCATGCTTCAGAGCATCGCTCAACAAGCGGAGAGGGTCGTTGATGCTGGCGTCCAGATCAGGGACTGCACTCTTTACCGCGTGAATGTTGATTCCAGTGCCCGCTGAAGCATTGTCATCCCCAGGATACCAGGCATTGATGAGCGTTTTGCGATCTTTGGTGATGCCGCGCCAGACACGAAAGTCGGACTCGGTCAGGATCCCATTTGCGGGTTGGCCATTGCTGGGCAGGGGCCGAGCCGTTGCTACTTCGTCATTGGCAGTGTATCCACAGCTGGCGCAGGTCGCAATCGTATCTTCCCCAATGGCGCTGGCTAGGTGATATTCGTGGCTTTGATCGCCACCCATGTCTCCCGAACTTGCCTCTGCCACCAAGACAGGTAGCTTTAAGTCGGCGAAGAATGCACGATAGGCGTTGGACACCTCTCGGTAGGTCTCGATGGCGGCTGCTACTGTTGTGTCGAAGGTGTACAAGTCCTTCATGGTAAACTCGCGAGACCGCAACAAGCCGTGGCGTGGGCGCATCTCATCACGATACTTTCGAGCTGGAATCGCAGAGTTAGTATGCTTTCCTTTGGCTAATTCACCTAAGCTCACTTGTCTGATATAGCCTCAGCGGTAGATCCTTGTATGACTTCAAAGTTCCCGCTACGAGAGTAGTTATTTCTTCCTCGTGAGTGGGAGACAGCATGAGTTGCATCTCCTTGCGGTCGATGAGTCGGAAGAGCTAAGGAGAAGTCAGCTTAGGTCAAGCAAACATTGTCGAATGCACCCACCTCTGGCGAGACTCGCTCTAAGCGACCGCTCTTTCGCCACAAGTCCTCGGACGTGATGGTCGATAATGAGAGACGTGAGGCCCCTGAGAGATGCATGGTCAGATGCTTTCAGTATGGTGCCAGGGATGCTCGTGACGGACCTATGGATTCCATATGCTTGTCCAGCAAGGCCTCGAGTTTCTGTTGTACACGCAAACCCAACGGCAGCAACTGAAAGATGCCCGAGTGAGCCTTTATGCAGGCTGTCAGTGAAGGCCGAGCTCTGACGGGCTGCTTTTCAGCTCACCTGCCGCAGGAAGCCTGCCCGGATGAGTTTTCCGTGTCCAGCTAGCAGATCTGTCAGCTCGTTCACGTCGCGGCGTCGGATTTTGGCGCCTTACTTTCTCCCTCCGTAGCTGACACTCCGCCGGTAGGCACCCATATTCTCGATAGAGTCGACCGGGTCCGCTCAGCTCTGCGTAAACTCGTATGCGAGAAGGCTCTGGCTGAGAAGAGAGTGCTGGTTCTCTCCATGGCACATCTCCCGAGCCGCACCATGTTCAGCGAATGCACAGCGCGCCGAGTGCTAGAATATGCCACGCCCCATTACGACCAATGACGGAAAACGAGCATGAGTTGGTCACTCGTGACGGCAGCTCAAGTGAGAAGCTCTGTTAAGGGACTCGAATGGTAGAGACGAAGCTCCGTGGGGCTATTAGGCGCATCGTGCAGGGGTGCCGCGCTAGGCGCTCCGAAGTGGGGCCGATAAGATAGACCCTCCGAAAAAGTTCAAAGTTGACGATTTTCCACCCGTCAGTTGAAACTTGAGGCCCGGGACAATTCAAGCCGCAGAAGTCTCAATGCCCAAGCCAGCAAAGAGAAACAAGGGCGATCGGCCCTCGCAAGGGGGTCGCAGCTTCAATCAAGATGCCCTTGCGCAACTCACGTCCAGACTTGATCAGAGCCTGAACGGCAAAGACCAGAAGCGAAAGCAGCCGCCCACCAACGCCTCCGTCAAGCAGCAACCCAAGAGACAGCGCGGGCCGGAGAATGGACAATCCAAGAGTGGCCCGAAGGACCGCACCGACGATCAAGCTGCTCTGCTTGCGGAAATCAAAGCGCTTGGAGGAGACGAAAAGGACCTGGCCCTCATCAACGAGGTTGACTCGGAAGATGAAGATTACGTCAAGGATTCGAAGCAACCCATTGACAAGCGCTTGAAAGAGGAGCTCGCGGCGTTGTCAAAGGAGCTTGGATTTGCCGAAATCGAGCCAGAAGCAGCCAGCGACGGCGAAGACGATGAGGTCCAAGGGGACGACGACGTGGGAGAGGAAGAGGAAGAAGACGAGGATGAGGACGATGACGTCGAGAGCGATGCGCGTCGCAAGCCAGGGGGCATGGTAAGTGCAAACTCTTTATGCAAGTATCGCTGGCCGCTGACAGTAGCCCAGACTTTCGAGCCGCTGGCCGACTGGCACACTGCTGGGCTGCGAAACCTGCCCGGCCCAACCTCCGATCAGCTCGGCCATTTCATGGGCTCCGTCGCATCCCTCAAACAGCACGCAAAGACTCTGTTGGAAGAGGATGCCGGCAAGTACAGGACGAGCGTCTTCGCGTCTTCGTCACACAAGTTCTTGTCAACCATCATGTCCTCGGGTACACTTACCGACAAGGTTTCCGCCCTCACGCTGGCAATCCAAGAGTCTCCCGTCCACAACATGCGTGCGTTTGACGCCCTCATGAGTTTGGCCTCCAAGAAGAGTCGCGGCCAAGCTATCGGCGCTATCGGGGCTCTGGTCGATTTGCTGGGACCGGGAACGCTTCTACCCGCGAATCGGCGTCTGCGAACCTTCCAAAGCCAGCCAGGTCTGCTGGGGGCTCTGCAGCGAAACTCGATCAAGTCCTGGAATCCCAGCCAGCCACTCCCTGCCAAGGTCACGGGAGCTCACCTGATAGCTTGGATGTACGAGGATTGGCTCAAGGAGACTTACTTCAAGATCATTCAACTGCTGGAATCGTGGTGCTCCGACGAGATTGAGTATTCGCGCATGAAGGCTGTGGACTTTGTCTACGGACTCCTGAAGGAGAAGCCAGAGCAAGAATCGAACTTGCTTACACTCCTCGTCAACAAATTGGGCGACAGAGATCGCAAGATTGCTTCTCGGGCCTCATACCTCCTACTACAGCTCCAAACCTCTCATCCGGGGATGAAGCCTATCATTGTCCGGTCTATCGAGCAAGACATTCTTCTCCATCCCTCCCAGGATTCGCGGTCCAAATACTACGCCATCAACACTCTGAACCAGACCATCCTCAGCAGCAAGGAGCCTTCTGTTGCGGAATCATTGATCCGCATTTATTTCGACATTTTCGTAACGTTACTGAAGGCTGGAAATCTCGGATTCGGCGGCACACAGATTGAGTCTGGCGACGCAGACGCAGACGAAACAAGGCAGCCCTCGGCCCCAGCGAAAGGAAAGCCAAAGGGCGAACGAGCGGCCAACAAGTCCGGAAGAACCGGACCCTCGAAGCCAGCAGTGCCGGAAACTGAAGCGGCGGATAAGCTTGTGTCGGCTATATTGACAGGCGTCAACCGTGCGGCACCTTTCGTGGGCGCCAACGATGCCATGTATGTCCAGCCACTGATACTTGCTTGCGTACCCTAGCTGACTGTTCAATAGCATGGAAGCCCACCTGGACACGCTGTTCAGAATTGCGCACTCGGCAAACTTCAACACAGGCATGCAGGCCCTGCTATTGATCCAGCATCTCTCCGCGGCGAGGGGCCTGGCGAACGACCGGTTTTACCGAACGCTTTACGAGTCCTTGTTGGACCCTCGGCTGGTGACATCGTCGAAGCAGGCGCTCTACTTGAACCTGTTGCTCCGAGCCTTGAAGAGCGATGTCGACGTTCGACGCGTAAAGGCCTTTGCCAAGAGAATGCTCCAAGTTGCTGGGCTGCATCAGCCTCCCTTCGTCTGCGGACTGCTCTACGTCATCGCACAGCTTCGGCAAACGTTCCCCGACTTGTCCACATTGGTGGAGGAGCCGGAGACGTCAGTCTTCGATGACGAGGCGTCCAAGGAAGAGCCCTTATACGACGGAAGGAAACGAAACCCCGAGCACAGCAACGCCCAGAGAAGCTGTTTGTGGGAGTTGGTGAGTTCTCAAACCGTCTGCGATTGTTGCATGTCGCTGACTACTTTGTCCAGATTCCGACGCAAACGCATTTCCACCCGTCTGTCAGCGTCTTTGCGGCTTCGCTGCTGGACAAGAGCCGCAAGATGCCAAAGCCCGACCTGGAAAGCCACTCACTGATTAGATTCCTGGACAAGTTCGTGTACAGGAACCCCAAGTCGACCGATTCGTCCCGTGGTGCGTCCATCATGCAGCCTCTCAGGGCCACGAAGGACTCGGGCGACAGCTGGCTGGGCAGCCGGGGCGCGGGTGCGACCAGCGCGCCCGTCAATACGGCGGCATTCTGGAAGAAGAAGGTCGAGGACGTTGCTGCCGAGGACATTTTCTTCCACGAGTACTTCCAACATACTTCGAAGGAGCCGAAGCAGCCTAAGAAGGAGGGAGCAGCGGACGACGAAGAGAAGGCCGAGGATGAGATTTGGGAGGCGCTCGTGTCGACTCAGCCAGACATTGACGATAACGCGTCGGATGTTGGCTTCGATGATTTGGACGAGCTGGACATGGCTTCGGAAGACGGCTCATCGCCGGCCTTGTCACTGGATAGCGACATGGAGGACGACGACGAACTGATGGCTGGGTCAGATGATGAAGAGGGCGACGAGGATGGGCTGGTGGCGATTGGCGACGACGAGGAAGACGGAGACGCAAAGGACGGAGAGAAAGACACGAAGAAGGCTCGACGGAAGGCATTCAAGAACCTGCCCACGTTTGCATCGGTAGACGACTACGCAGAGCTCTTGGCGGCAGAAGAAGAGGGCTTTTAGAAGGACATCAAGTTGAATCCAACAGATACAAGGTATATACGCCTCACGGCCCCTCTCCCAATCAGGTGTCAAACCACTCGAGCTCGTCGTCGCGGGTGAAGACGGCGCGGTATGTCTTGCCACCTCCTGCTCCTTCCTTCTCCTCTGTGTGGATGCTGTGAAGCTTGGGAGGCTCCTCGCCGCCGGCGATGAAGGCGCGGAAGTGGATAAAGGCGGGGCCAGACTCGGGCATGTCGGGGATGCGTACCTTGCCGAAGAGGTGGACGCCGTAGGCGGAGGTGGCGGCGCGGACGGAGACGAGGTCGCCCTGGCTGAAGCCGGCCAGCTGATGGTCGTCGAGATGGTCCTGCGACGGAGCTTAGTGGATTGTGCGGTCGTAGAGGCGCGCGGAGTCGGAGCAGATGGGATCTTACCACGGCGGCAAAGTACTCTACCTCGTGCTCTGCTCTCAGGGGTCAGTCTTCAGGCTGCGAGTTGGCCAAGGCAGTCTGGACGAGGCGTACTCTTGTAGTCGTGGCGCATGTGGACGAGGCTACGCTTGAGCTCGGGGAGGAGGTGGGTGAAGGCATTGATGGACTCGTCCTTGGGAGGATGCGAGGGTGACAGGTCTACGGTGTTGGCGGTGGCCTGCAACGGTGGGTCAGAGCAGGCTTCATCGAGTCGAGCTTGCAAGTGATCATACCATTTTGTCTGATACTTGTCGTTGAATAAGAATGCAGGGAATAGTTGTTGCTGGTGGTCTAGAGGAGGAAGCATGCGCAGACAAGGCGCAATGGTGACATTTGTACCTGGCGGCTCGGATGAAGTCATAGGTGTCACACTCAAAAATGTGACGCCACACTTAGTGCAGCAGCAATCCGCCTTTTATGACTTTGACAATAGGTAACCTCAAAGCAAGGCAGGGGACCTCTCACAGGCACCCCGCAGCCACTCGAAGCCGCGATGCTGGGCTGCAACGCGTGCCTTGGTCTTGGGTGGCTGCATCAGCGCCGCCTCGCAACGGCCTTGGTTTCACGACAGGCGTGGCCCCAGGTGTTGCTGTCCGTGGCCCATTCATGGCTGCCCGGCGTGTTGTGGCGGTCCCTGCAGTCGATGCCGTGCAGCGGAGGCAAGATGGCAACGTTTACGATGGCTCTGCCAAGCAAGCCCGGCGCAACTACAACACCGTCGTCGTGGTTCTTCGCAAAGACACCACGCCGGTTACCAGACACGCAGGCGCCGCCTTTGGCGCACGTTTTGCTAAATTTAGCTAGGCCTGCGGCGTGCCCGACTCGGCATGGGGATGGATGCGTTGGGATGGATGGATGGCTTGACTCGGCGGGCCATCATTGCCCTGCCGCGCCGCGCCAATACCCGACCGACACCCAGAAAAAAAGCCCCGAACCTCGGATATCAGAAACCCCAGCCTCGACACCACGTTCTGTCCCGCTTTCCTTTTCTGTCGCATCCTGCCTCACCTCCTCTCTCTTTGCTTGTTGTCCTTGGGTGCGCGAATCGATCAGACGAGACGACGGAGGACACCTTCGCAGCGTGTCGCATATAGCCATGTTCAGCCAAAGCCTGGGGCGCAATGGGCGCCGTCTTGCGCAGCAGGGCATCTCGGCGGCGACGCTGCGATGTCAATGTCGGACCTGGGCCTCTGTTCTGGAGGCTGCCGGGCAGCAGCGGCAGATGCAGCGTCGAGCGTACTCGGCGACGGGAGAAGCGGCCGCAACGACGACGACGACAGCGTCGGCAGGTGAGTCGCGCCGCAAGTCTTGGTCCGACCCGAGGCACGCTTTGCTAACGAAGCTTTCCGCCCGTCAGGCAATAACAACGGCTCCACCGGAGGGACTTTTCGCAAGGCCGCCTCCATGGCGCTTGTGGGCCTCGCTTTCAGCGCCATCGGGGCCGCCGCCGCGTGGAAGACGCTCACGGCCAACGGCCTGGGCTTCTACTCGGACGAGGAGAGCCTGCGCAAGTTCTCACCCGACGTCGACGACGAAGAGGCGCGCCTCGCCGAAGCCACCATCAACGCGCACCCGCTCGTCGTCGAGCTGCGCCGGCGACCGGAGCTCACCGAGTCGCGACCGCACATGAAGATGCCGGCGCAGTACCGCGAGCGCAGCCTGACGGGCGGCGCGCTCATCGGCCCGCGCAAGCTGCCCGTGCCGGCCTTTACGTGGACCGAGGCCGGCGGCAAGTCGCTCGTGTCGGTCGTCTACGTGGGCGAGGACCTGTGCGGGCACCCGGGCATCGTGCACGGCGGGCTGCTGGCGACGATGCTCGACGAGGGCCTGGCGTGGTGCTGCTTCGGCGCGCTGCCGCACAACGTTGGCGTCACGGCCAACCTCAACATCAACTACCGCAAGCCCACGCCCGCGGGCAGCTTCCTCGTGCTGCGTGCCGAGACGATCAAGGTCGAGGGCCGCAAGGCGTGGGTCAAGGGCCACATCGAGACGCTGGCCGACCCGGGCGAGCAGCCCATCGTCCTGACCGAGGCGGAGGCGCTGTACATTTCACCCAAGTATGCGTCGGTAAGTATCTCTCTCCCTGGCAATTCTCGTGACCGAGAAGACGAGGGAGCAGCCGACTGACTCGCCGTAGATGATGCCAAAGCTTCACTGAGGCATGGACGACGACGGCCCGTACTCGACATCTGTATATCACACTAGACCTTCCACATAGACTCAGCACCATAGCACCACGATATTTCGCAGAGACGGATCTTCGCACGACAAGTGCCATCGTCTTTGCCCTCTCGATGCGCACCGCTCGGACTAGTCTGCGCCAGCTCCTGCGCGAAGACGGCCGTGGCAGTCCGGCATGGGCCCGGAGACGCAAGGGTCGGAGGACATAGAGTCGCATCACCAACATACAAGCGACGACGAATGTACATACTGCATACTGCATACTAGAATTGGAGTCGGGACTTTTCGGAGCACTGAGGTTGAACCGCGAGGACCCAGGTAGATGCTACTCGTATTGGATACTTTCGTACCTTGGCGGAGAGATGGGGGTGGGTGGTGGAGACTTCGGGCTGTCGCACGCCATCCCCTCCCGCCCCGGGCTGTCGCCATCGCGCCGCGTTCTTACTCGTCGGCCAGCGCAATGACGAGCTTCCTGCCAACGAAAAGATGCAAAGCCGGCAGCGAGAAGTGGGTTTTCTGAGGGGGAGCGCGCACCCGCGATCCATTGATAGATCTCAGACACTATACGAGTAGACTCTCAAAGACTCACCCTGCCGGATTGTCCCAATCTATCCAGGTACTCTTCTCATGCATCTATAGACTTGCCTTGCTTCACCTCGAACAACCCCCCTCGTTCCCTGGCACTACAGGCATATGGACACTGCTTGCTGCTCAATGCCCCGATAACAAACTCACAATGGCAACGTACGCGTTTACCCCTCCATCTCGGCCCCTCCATATAATATATGTGATGCGCGCCTCGCCATGATGTTCTTCGCTAACCGAACCCCCCTCCCCAGCAACATCACCTGGCACCCGTCGCTGTCGCGCCGCGAGCGCAACCAGCTCCGCGGCCAGCGCGGCCTCACCATCTGGCTGACGGGCCTGTCCGCCTCGGGCAAGTCGACGGTCGCCACGGCCCTCGAGCAGCACCTGCTGCACCTCGGCCGCGCCGCCTACCGCCTCGACGGCGACAACGTGCGCTTCGGCCTCAACAAGGACCTGGGCTTCTCCGAGGCGGACCGCAACGAGAACATCCGCCGCATCTCCGAGGTGGCCAAGCTCTTTGCCGACTCGTCCACCGTCGCCATCACCTCCTTCATCTCCCCCTACCGCGCCGACCGCGACCTGGCCCGCCAGCTGCACGCCGCCACCGAGGCCGGCGACGACGAGCCCATCCCCTTTGTCGAGGTCTTTGTCGACGTGCCCCTCGCCGTCGCCGAGCAGCGCGACCCCAAGGGTCTCTACAAAAAGGCCCGCGCCGGCGCGATCAAGGACTTCACCGGCATCTCCGCCCCCTACGAGGAGCCTGCCAGCCCCGAAATCACCATCAAGACCCACGAGAAGTCGGTCGAGGAGTGCGTCGCTCAAATCACAAAGTGGCTCGTCGACGAGGGCTACGTCAAGCTGGACTGAGGAGGAGGCGCCATCTGGGAATACCATGGCTTGTTTGAGGGCAGCGTTGCATATAGATACTGACATCTAGAGTGTCTGAGCTTCAGGGGAAAACGCTGCAATCTAACCGACTTCCGCCCGGGAGCATTGCCTCGCAGGGGACTGCCAATGACGGCCTTGCATCATGCAACGAGGTAGAATACAGGCAATTGCTACATGCATGTATGTATGCGGGCTCGCCATCTCCACCGCAACCTTTGCTACGTCACATCATGGAAACTCCATCTCGTAGTAGACGTATGCCGTGTACTCGTGCCCCTCACCGGACCCGTACCCGGCGGCCGCCATCTCCGAGCTCATGGCGGCGTCGTCCTTGGTCACCCGGCCGCGCTTGTCCCGACCAAAGGCGTTTCCTCCGAGGTAGGAGAAGCTCGAGTCCAGCGCAGACTTGACCTTGGGGGCCAGTTTCGGCGTAGTCTGCGTAACGCAGCACGTTAGCGAGTGCCTGGAACACGACCAGCAGCATAAAAGGACAGACGCCATGGAGCCGATGGACTAGTCTCTCCCGAACGTACCTTGATCAGTGCCGTCACGTACTCCAGAGGCAAGCCGTAGCGCAGGACCGCTTCGACAAACACCCTCAGCGTCAGGACATGGACCCAGACCATGACGCTCTCGCTCCATCCGGTCCTTCCCATGCGCAGCGCCTCGCCGCAGACCTTGCGCTCCTCGTTGGTCACGCGGTCCAGCTCGCGCTGCTCTTCCTCCCGGCCGCCCTCGACAAACGTATACTGGCGCGGCGTCCACTTCTGCTCTCTGCACTTGTGGATGAAGTCGGCACTGTACTTCTTGAACGTCGCGGCCGCAAACAGCGTAAACTCCTCGTCGTGGTCCAGTTCGACTGCAGACCGGGGAACGACCATGGGAGACAGCGTCTCGTATGACTTGAGGAATTCCCGCTTCACATTTGTCGGCACGGCGATGAGATGGGTCTCGATGTACTCTGAGTCCTGGACCAGGAGCTTTGGGTCGACAATCGGAGTCAGCGACTTGGTGGAGAGGTTGCCACTGCAGTGGAGGATGCTTGTTAGCGGACGTTGCTGTGGTGGCTACCTTTCGCACTCACGTTTGGCGTCGTTGCAGGGCTGCAAGGTTCGTCTTGACGGAGTTGTATTGGTTGAACTTGGTCTTAACATCGTTGTCGACCGTAACGAGCTCCTGAACAGCAGGAGTCAGCAGTGTCGCCCCGTGTGGTAGCTCAGCAGAGCCACACTCTAACCTTTTGAAGAGTATCTATGAGCTCGCCCAGAGACTTGTCGGCCCGGTATCGGATCTTGTTCCAGGTGAAGCTGCGAAGGTACTGGTCCGTCGGCTCTGTGTGAAAGCTGTCAGCGTCTTGTAGACATGTCATGTCGGCGGTGTGCGCAGCACTGACTGTCGTTGACCATCTTGTACGAAGCGATTCGCTCCTCATCGTTGTTGAGGAGCTGGCGCAACGAGTCGCCGACCTTGGCGACGACTGCTTGGCAGGTTGCCTCGAGCTTGGCCAGGTCGTCGGCTTGCTGGACGAGGGCGTCGAGCGTGCCGATTTTGAAGTCGGGGATGCTGAAGCGCGTGACGGTGCCATTGTCTGGCGTAACCGTGGCGCTCAGAGCCGAGACGGCGTCGTCCCGGTTGCTCGAGTCGAAGCCGCCGAGGGGCAACGAAACCAGGGCGTACTTGGCTGACATGGCAGCGGCGGCGGCGACGACGACTACGACGACGGTCGCACGGCGCGGAGAAGCGCAAGGAGAGCTACTGGAGAGCTGCGAGGCGGGAGGAAAGGGGAAATGAGGCCGAACGCGCGTGGCCGGGGAAATGCGCTGGCCACGAGGCTGATGGAGACGTCGTGGAGGTGCGTGGTCCAAGGTACGGCCGAGCTGGCGTCACAGATGAGGTCGGTGGTGTTAGAGCACCTAGCCCAGCTTCCATCTCCAGTGGGTTAAGGTTCCCACCTCTTTTGCCAGTGCATCCAATGGCCTGCTGGCGACGTAGCTAGTGGGGGCAACGTAGTACTCTGGCCACTGGCGAGTCGGCCCTGGGTCGTCCAAGGCCGCTGCTGAACGAACCCGTGATGGGTGCCCCTCGCTCCCGCCTTTAGCGACGTGCTCAGTGGACCGTCCCCCCAACCCCCTGTAAGGGTACCTAAGGTACCCGTGATGCATCTCCGCAGCACGGGAGACTGAGAGCTTCACTTGCACCGTACCCGAAGGAGACACGGCCGAGCACCAAGTCGCAAAGCGTCGAGGTGCGCGAAACACGACGCCCGGCAGCACAGGCGCCGAACCGATTGATCTCGCCCTCACAGAACATGTGCGAAGCCGCAAACTCGGGGCGACCCGAGCGACGTCGACACTGAGGGCATGTAGCAGCTCTCCTGCCGCTCGCCCCGAGCGAGGGACTCCCTTGGCCGTCATGGCTCCAGCTGCGCGTTGGTCTTCCTGCGATGAATGCACTACTTCGTGATCTCGCTGATCGGCTCTATCCTTACAGCTGCGGCGACCCCAACGATCAGCGAGGTGGACGGCCGGCCGGTCAACGACGACGACGACGACAACAACAACGACGCGACGCCAGCGTCTTCCTCCACGCCCAACGCGCCGCCTGCCGCTTCTAGCGGCAGCTTAGCCCGAGGTCCGTCGCGACTCTGTCTGCGCGCGCCGCGCAACATCGCTGAAAGGGCGCTGACGTTGTGGTCCAGATGTCGAGGAGCCGAATGGCTTCCACAGAGATGGCCGCGTCAGGAACCCGATCCCCAGCAAGCTGCAGGGCTTGACTGACAACAGTCGTGGCAACTTTGCTGTGATGCAAATCGACGTGGCCGAGACCAAGTCTTCAGAGCGAAACGCCGCTGCGCAACGGACGAGCGAGGGCACGGCCGCCCAGGCGAGGCGCGCCAATCTGGCTGGCTGGAAGCCCGTCAGGCGAAGCAGGTCAGCATGGCATACCGACGAGCCGCAGGTGCAGACGGCCAGCGCAACGTCGAGCCCTGCAGCTCTGGCATCGCGTCCGGCCGGCCGGGCAGCTGCTGCGGAAAACTCACGACCGCAGCCTCCTGCAAACCCAGCCGCGCCGCCAAGGGGTCCATCGCCGCAGGAGACCAAGGCTGAACAGGCCCGTCTCCTCACCCTCCTGCGCACATTGCATCCCGTGTTGGTGGTGGACCAGCTATGCAAGGCACTGGCATACTTTGGCGGCGTCCCCGACGCGCCGCCACCGCCAGACGGCATCTACCCCAACAGCGCGAGAACCAACGGGCCTGGCTTGCTGCTGGTAGCCTGGCTCTCCGAGATCTATCCTCCCGTGGACAATGCCGGGGCGATTGGCGTCCCATTGCATCTGCCGCCGCTGTCGTCCGTGGCAGGACGCTCTGGCTGGGGCATCTCCCATGGCTCGGCTGATCCCACCCCCTATGCTACCGGGAGGAGAGCCCGAGGTCGACCCAAGGGAAGCAAGAGCTCAAAGACTCTCAAGGACAAGGGCATGAACAAGCCTCACACTTCTTTTGCTTCTGCTGCTGCACCACCGGAGCAACCAGACCCAAATAATCCCGTGATAGGGGAAGTCGAAGCCCCTGCCAACCCCAATGCTTCAAACGATGCTGCTCTCCAAGCCTCAACATCTCAGGCGGCAGCACCGTCCGAGGCCCCAAGAGGCAGCCTCAACCCAGAGTCCAGCACTACTGCCACCCCTGCCCCAAGAAAAAGGGGCCGTCCGAAAGGATCCAAGAATCGCCCCAAATTCTTGCCCCCAGAGGGAAGCTCCGATTCAAGAAGCGCGGGACCGGCCGGCCGCTCCCAGCCCGCAACCTCGCGGAACGCTTCGGCTGCTGTTCCGCCCGTGTCTGACATACCAGAAGGCACCGAGCATGGTACAGCTACAACACAGGGTCTTTCCAGTACCATTTCCGCAAATGACGCAGCATTACCGGCGGCTACAGCAGGCACCCAGTCTCCTCCGAACACTGGCCTTACCCCAAGCCTTTCCGACAGCCAGCCGCCGGGGCAACAGCCTCCTTCCACACAGGATAGTCGCTCTGTGAGAACACCTGTTGCCGAGGCACCGCCTCGGAAAAGGAACGCAAAGCGGCCGGCTCCGAATGACGGCCAAACACCTTCGGCCTCGACCGACGTACCAGATCAAACCACAGCCTCAGGCCTGCAAGGCCCTACAGCGAAGCAGCGACGCATCTCAAAGGAGAGCAGCAAGCATCCAGGAACCGGCATGGCCTCCAAGACCCTGCCCACAGAAGCAACGGAATCGCCGCTTTTGACCCATCAGAGCGCCGGTAGCGCATCGCCTTCGACGGCGTCGAGGAGCTTCGATTCTCTGAACTCTTTCGAGGAAGGGCAACCTCCTCTAAGAACGGGGTCAGGCCAGAGCGTGCGGCGAGTTGAACAGCCCTCTCATCCACCCATGCAGCCGCAGCATCTTCGGCCTCCACCGTCGCAGCAGCGGTCGCCGGGGTTGAGTGAGGCAGAGCAGCATCGCCAGTACGGTTCTATGCAGGCGGGTGGTCTGCGGGCAACGGGGAGCCAGGTTGCGGGCAGCCATAGCGGGCCTTTGCGTGCTGGACAATCGAAGGCCAATCTCTCGCGTCAGATGCTTTATCAGCAGCAGCAGCAACAGCAGCAGCGGGTGACCAGTCAGATGAGTCCAGGCAGCCGCCCAGAAGCCCCCCTTGGCCGCAGCGGAGCAGCAAACAGTCCTCACCTCACACCACACGGGGGCAGGCAAAGCTGCGACGGACGGGCGAGCGCCGGCATGCCTCATCAGAGAAGTGTCGCCACTCCCAGGACACACCAAATACAACACGCACCGGGAGGTGCTCAGCAAGCTCCCGCATATACCAACCAACAAGGCGCTCAGGCTACAGCACAAGGACAAGTCAACTCATTCCCCAGCTATGGAGAGCAGAGCTATCTAAACATGGACTATGGTCTCACCGAGCGAGATGTCCAGGAAGCCGCAGCGGTCACGGCGCTCGGCAGCCAGACACAGCTGCACGGCCACGACATGTACCGGGGCATGGGACCACGATGACGGCCCAAAGCACATGCCTCGGATGCTGGAATGGTTTACGATATCATTCATGGTTTTTCAGATTGTGTGTATATACTTTCCATCCTCTCTGGTTATTTGGCGTTGGGAGGCGTACATATTGTAGCATTTGAAATCTAGCTAGGGTGGCTTGGGTTGGCGTATGGAGATGATGCAAACCAAAATCTCATCGAGAACCCTCATCCCTTGTCCAGACTGTTGTCCCTCTAAACCCTCTACCCACGCGGTGCCTTGCTTGGCCTCTCTTCCCTACGCCCAGATCCACACCATTCGTGATATGACACACGCAGTTGGATGTATTTTTGCAGACTCTACTGCTCTTCGGACCTGCCTGCTGCACTCATTCTGAAAACTACTACAGTTTAGATGGTCCCTTTGACCCCCCTCTATCGTGATAGACGGTCTGGACATTGCAGTGCGCCTTGATGCCTTCCAACCCCAGCTCGCTGCCGATGCCGCTCTGCTTGTGACCGCCAAATGGGGCGTTGGGCTGAAGCTCTAGATGGCAGTTGATCCAGACATTGCCGGCCTGCAGCTGGTCGGCGATGCGACTCGCCTGCTTCTCGTCGTTTGACCACACCGAAGCGCCGAGCCCGGCGCTCGTGTCGTTTGCTCGGCGTATCACATCTTCTTCCGAATCCCACTGCATCACGGGGAACACGGGCCCTGCGGAGAGATTAGTCGTCAAGGGGGGGGATAATAGGAACGAGAGCGTCTGTTCGTACCAAATGGCTCCTGCGCAACAATATCGGAGTCGTCTGGTGGATTGTCGACGACGACTGGGTTCATGAAATAGCCCTTCTTATCCGGGAAGGTATCTTCTAGGTTGCCGGCTGATACCGTCAGGTTGTCCGACTGGATGGTGGCGACCATGTCTTTGAGCTTCTGGTACTGCATTGCGTTTTGCACGGGGCCGAGTCGAGAAGCCGCATCCATTCCGTCTCCCACGACGAGGGACTTGACTTGCTTCGTCATGGCTGCGACGAAGTCTTTGTAGATGGACGAGTGAACGTAAACGCGCTTGATGGCGACGCAGACCTGCAAGTAGTCTTGAGCGAGTCGGAGCTTGACGCGGGATCTCCTGGCCTTACCTGTCCACTGTTGTAAAGCGCGAGGTGTGCGACCTGGGAGGGAGTGTGAGCAGTGTTCTCCTTGACGCGGCGCCGGGGACGATACGAACCTTGGCCGCAACCGTGGCAACGTCGACATCGGAGCAAATGATTGCCGGGTCGTTTCCGCCCCTTGGTCGTCAGTATCGCGCACATGAACCACAGACGAGGTAAACTAACAACTCAAGGGTCACTCTCTTGAGAGTCTGCGCGCAGCTCTGCATGACCTTGATGCCCGTCGCCGTCGAGCCGGTAAACGACACCTTGTCCACGCCAGGATCCGCGGTGAGCCACGCTCCCAGGTTGTCGTCGCCGCTCAAGACCTGAACGACGCCGGGCGGGAAGAAGTGCTGGGCAAGCTCTACCAGCTTGAGCCCACAATAGGGCGTGAACGGCCTTTGCGGACGTCAGTCGACGCAGGTACACGAGCCGCAGAGGCATGCTTACGAGGGTTTGAGGATGATCGAGTTGCCCGCTACGAGAGCCGGGCCCAGCTTGGACGCAGCTGGCGGCCGTGTGAGCTGGTGGACGCTTCGCAATGGTTTCTAGCACAAACCTAGGGACAGGGGGACTGTGCATGTCAGCCAGAGTGCAAGCAACGAGGACGGTCCGGGGTCGTCGACTTACAGTTCCAGGGAACTATTCCCACGCACACGCCTGCTCGTCTTTAGTCTCCAATGCTGGGCCACGAACTTGACGGACGGCTGGCTGACCAATGGGTACGTATCGCGTCACCACGCGACGTCGTGCCGAGTCCTCGACGACCTGTTCGGGGATGGGAAGCTTCGCCACGCCCTTTAGTATGTGCACGCTTCCAGCGACCTCCATCTTGGCGCCAGAGAGCTGCACGCTTGTCAGTCAATGGACATACGTACGCGGCCTGTCTGGCAGTGTGGCCGGCTTCCTACAGGCTTGCCCTGCTCCAGCGTCAGCATCTTGGCAAAGTCGGCAGCGTGGCTCGCCAACGCATCGGCGAGCTGCACCACTCTCCGTTGGCGGTCGTTGAGCGGCGTCGCGGCCCATGCTGGCGCGGCCCGCTTGGCCGTGGCGACGGCATCGCGGACGTTGTCGCGCGTGCTGACGGGCACCGGCGGCAGCGGCTCCACGGTGGCGGGATTGATGCCATGGCGGGTGCCCGTCGTGGAAACAAGCTTGCCGTCAATGACGTTGGCAAAGGTGTCAAAGGTCACTGGACTCATGGTGCGCTGCGTGTATGCGGAGAGAAGACGATCCTTCGAGGCTGGGCTCGATCCATCTACTTGTATATATATATGGCATGTCACATGGGATAACTGGGGCACGACGGAGCCGAACAGCCGGGGGAGGTGCCGCAATGTCCGTTGGTACCTTGATTACCGAACATTACCTTGCCCATTGGTGATGCCGGCCGGACTCGATTGCGGGGGACCCTGCAAGTTGCAAGTTGCACAATCCGGGGACGGCTTGCTCCGAACGGCTCTTCTCAATATTTGTTCGACTGAGTTGGTTGCGGACGCACTCCACCGCAGCCAACTCGAGCCAAAGACACCCTTCAAACTTGTGCACTGGCTTCGACTTTCATTGTCACTTGTTTTAATTCTCTCGCGAAAAGGTGGTGCGGCACTTGGAATCACTCACGCCAGGGATTGTTGTGAAGCAAGCCTTCAACCCCAAAGCCCGCGAGACGAGAGATGTGCGAGCACTGCATGTATCCCCCGCATCTCCTCAAGTCGATTCGACAACCCAGGGGACGAGCGAAGCGTGTGGAGATGTGCACCATCGCTTTTAGGCTAACCAGGCGTTGCAGTGCGGAGAGCCTCGACGTCTGTTGCCGAACCTCGGTACTGTGACGGGCGACGCGGGGTTGCCCAGACGTCATGGCATGTACAGACGATATAAACACCTTGCGTCTGGCCGCAACTTGATACGAGTTGAGCCCATTGTTTCGGCTCGATTGAACAGTCTTTAGTGTTTGGACCCTTGTACATAGTCGAGGCCCTCATTCGCATCCCGGACAGGCAGCCCAAGATGCCCATTGCCTCGCGATGGACGACTCCCATCCCCGAGCTCTCCCTGCCGAGCTACCTGTTCGGGTCGCCGACTGGTCCGCTGCCCGAGGGCCAGGCCTTTGTCGACGCGGGCGACCCCTCCAGAGCCTTGACCTTTGATGACTTTCGGCTCTACTCCAAGAGAGTCGGCCTCGGGCTCCAGAGGCTGGGCGTCCGGCCGGGCGACACGGTCCTCGTCTTCAGCGCCAACGAGCTCTTCGTGCCATGTCTGTTCCTCGGCGTCATCATGGCCGGCGCCATCTTCACCGGCGCCAGCCCAGCCTTCGGGCCCCGGGAGCTCGCCTACCAGCTCGTGGACAGTCGCGCGACCGTAGTCATCGCGGCGGCGGGCGTGCTCAACGTCGCCGTCGAGGCCGCCAGACTCAGCGGCCTCCCCAAGACCCGAGTCTTTACATTCGACGGGCGGACGGCACCACCGCCGCAAAACCATCTCGGTGCCTCTAACGCGGAGATGCCTCACTGGACGACTCTCCTCGCGCCGGACGCCGATGCCGACGCTTTTCAGTGGCGGGAGCCCGTGGACCTGCGCGGCGAGACGTGCTGCCTCAACTACAGCTCCGGGACAACGGGCAAGCCCAAGGGTGTCGAGGTCACGCACTACTCGTACGTGGCCAACGGAGAGACGGGCTCCCTCCATCGCGACTTGATGGCCGAGGCCTGGGGCGAGACGTACGAGGCACGCGCCCTCTGCTTCATGCCGCTGTACCACGCCGCAGCTCAGACGGCCTACATGATCGGAGCCCCCAAGCGAGCCGTGACGTCGTACATCATGTCGGCGTACAGCCTCGACAAGATGCTGCAGCACATACAAGACTACCGCATCACCGACGTGCTCGTGGCGCCGCCCATAGTGGCCGCGCTCGTAGCTAGTCCCCTTCGGCGCAGATACGACCTGAGCAGCATCAGGAACATCGTCTGCGGCACTGCACCTCTGGCCCCGGGCCTGGCCGACGGCGCGAGCGCCCTCTTCAAGGACGAGCGAGTCACGCTCCGCCAGGGCTGGGGCATGACGGAGCTCACCTGCACGGGGTCCGTCGTCGACCCGCGCATCCCGGACCGCTCGCCGAGCTCGGTGGGCGAGGCGGCGCCCAACTGCGCCATCAAGGTCATGGACGGGTCGCGCGAGGTCACGGAGCCCAACCGGCGCGGGGAGCTGTGGTTCGCGGGCCCGACGCTCATGAAGGGCTACTGGCGCAACCCCGAGGCGACGGCGCAGACGGTCGTCGTCGACGACGCCGACGGCGTGCGCTGGCTCAGGACGGGCGACGTTGTCTACCTCGACTCGTACGGGCCGGGCGGCAACATCCACATTGTCGACCGCGCAAAGGAGCTCATCAAGGTCAAGGGCTTCCAAGTCGCTCCCGCGGAGCTGGAGGCGGTTCTCATCACGCGGCCCGACGTGGTCGACGTCGGCGTCGTCGGCGTCATCATCAACGGAGCGGAAGCGCCGCGCGCCTACATCGTCCGGGCACCGGGCGCAACGCCCACCGCCGACGGCATCTGTCGCTGGATGGAGGGTCAAGTCGCGCACTACAAGCGCCTGAGCGGCGGCGTTGCCTTTGTCGACGAGATTCCCAGAGTACCGGTAAGCAAACGCCCACACCCGTTGCGACGCGAGAGAGAGAGAGAGAGAGAGAGAGAGAGAGAGAGAGAGAGAGAGAGAGAGAGAGAGAGAGAGAGAGAGAGAGAGAGAGAGAGAGAGAGAGAGAGAGAGAGAGAGA
>JALHBZ010000130.1:81707-155365 GCA_024340015.1 Tolypocladium ovalisporum
GCGAGAGCGCGCCCAAGTAGAACTGGCCAACTCACCAGCACCCGTCCTAAGGGCAAGACTGGCATAGGCGTGCGAATAGGCCACGAGCTTGAGCGCGAATGACCGCCAGATTCCAAGACGAAGTCGTGCAGTGCGGGGCCGCAGAATCCGGGGTTAGCTTGGACACCAGGGGGACCCCTGGTAGGGGCTGGCTACGGAGCACACCTGACCAGTGACAGGGGCCGTGTTTTGCGGCTGACGAGAACAAGTCGCTCATGTCGTTTTGTTGCCGACATGACATGGCTCCTCAAGGAAATTGAGAAGAGCATATAGCAACTACTTGGCCCCAAGACCACCCTTACAGCCGCACCCGACTTTGAAGCAATACGGTGGACCCGCCCTACCGAGCAACAAAGAAGGGCGTTCGAAGCCGCGTCGGCAAACGAACTCCATCGATTTCCACGAGTATATTTTGACGAATACATCACAGCTGACACAGCTTTACGTTTGAAACATCTTGTTTCCTTCTGTAGTGCTCGAGGTGGCCACCGCGCCTGGCGGCACTTGTACCCAACATATGAGACGTATGAAAAAACGATGCGCGTCGCGCCATCTATCGTGGTCCCTTCAAGGGCCGAAAATGTGCCTCCCCAGAAAATGAAGAATGCTGCCCACGCATGACCTATCCATGTCTGCCTGTCTGCCTCCCACCCCAATCCATATCCGGCCCCCCCCCCAGAAAACGCCCGTGTAAATGCTCACGTTTCTTTTCGACACGCCCAAGAGAAATACAGAACCAAGCGTCGACATGGCGCGTCGCCTTGGCATCTTGTCGCAATAAACACTGCGCTTAATAGTCCGCATCGTCGTCCGTGACGTCGGGTGGTGGTCGCACTGAGTCGGGGATGTTACGTCCGTACCACCACTCGTCCTCCTCGTCGATGCCGTCCTCGCGAATGAGATCAAGCATGACCTGCTGGTTGCGCTTGATGTCCTGTGTCCTCGGCACTATTCCACGCTCGAGGATCAAGGCCTCGGCCGTTGCCAGCCAGATCTGTTGCAGGACGGGCAGGTCGTTGAGGATGCTCTGGGCCTTGTCTTTGTTGAGTTGCGACATTGGAACGTCGGCCGCTAAGCTCGTATTGAAGATCCAGTTTGCATCGTAGAAAGCGTCCATGTTCGTGGCATCAATCGAGCCAGACGGGCTTCTCACCCTGGAAAGCCCTTCGCTGATGGATGCCCTGATTCCGGGACGGTCGCTGCTTGTCGACTTCTTGCGGCCGAAGCTCTTCAGGCCGAGGCGAGACTTGGCTGGTGCTTCGGGCACGTGCTCCTTTGTGAGCCCGTAAAACCAGCTGTCGACGGCGGCACGCCGGCTGTTGTAGCCCTTGATCTCCCACAGTCTCTCGACTTGACGGAGTCCACCAATGCACAATATGGCCGTGTGAACGTCGTCGGGCGGCCGCTCCCTGAGGTAACCACGGAGCGATCTTTCCACACGACCAACGTAGGTTGGAGGCCGTAAGCGCCGGCAAAAGGACGATATGACCAAGGGAAAGACCTCGTGGACTCTTAATAATGTTTGGTCGTCGTACATGTTCATGATCTCCGTCTCGATCGGATTCAACGTGTAGGGCTCCTTTTGCAGCCCGTACCCGTCGTTCTCGGCCATGCGCTTCAAATGAAGTCTTCGATATGTCTCGAAGAAATGAAAGACGGTGAATAGAAGAGGAATGAGGCGGCGACGCATACGCTCATGTTGGGGTGCAAAAGCAGCCCGCTGATTCTCGGTTTGGCGCAGGAAGATTTCCTTGGTGATCCATTCGCACATCAGATATGCCAGTTTTGCGGCGACGTGTAGCCTGTGCCATAGACTGCAGAGGTGGTGGAAGTTGTACTGGCTTGAGTCGGAGATGGGGTAGAGGCGGAGGGCGTAGGCGGGAATGTGATGCTCGATGTGATATCGTACAATGGGTGCTTCGTTGATGGTAATGAGAGTGTGCCACGATTTGGAGGCGAGTCGAAGGTTGAGGACGTCAGTCAGAGGGAGGGAAGATATTATCTGAACTTGCAGCTCATTTGGCAGCGCAAGGAACAGTTGGTCGAAGGGTATGCTGCGCAGATTGTCGAGTCAGTAGGGGAAATGGAAGACTCAAGAGAGGAGCCACAAACCTTTTCCGCGTTGATTCTGCCGATGACCGCCGCTGCGAGAGGGCAACAGGTACGGGCACAGCCTCGACAGTGTGAGGTTTAGAGTGAAGCAGCGACACCTTGTGGCGTATGCTGAAGAAGCGACCCTTTTCACGCTTTTGCTCGGCTAACTTGGCAGCATCGACATCGTGGACCTTTGTTTCTCGCAGTGGTAGGATGAATGTCGAAGGCGAAACGGCGACGGCAGCAGTCGAGGAGCCGGGTGCCTCGACTGGCGGTTGCTGCTGTTGACTGGCATTGAGCTGGCTGAGTTTCTCGAAATAGCGCTCCGAGGCGAACTCGGTGATGTGGGGAGGGTCCATGGCGGCAACGTGGCGATGTCCAGCCATGATGGGCGACGGCAAAGATTCGGCGTCTGAGCGAGGGAGAGGAGAGGAGGTGTTTCGCGACGAGCGGCCCCGGTCGGCCAGCCCGGAGGCAAGGAAGCGTCTCTATTGATGGGCGCAGAGCGAGCAGAACAGGCTGAACATGGCGGGAGAGCGGGTGTCGACGAGATTGAAAAGATCGAGGCTAGTGCACGACGCGAGGTGCGAGGCGAGTCGGGTCGCGATGAGCAGGACGTCGAAGAGTTTTGTCGGGGAGAGACGGCGAGGGCCTGCGGTCGACGGTGGTGATGCCTCGGCGGGGCTCTCGTCGTCAGGTGAGCAGTCGTCGAGGTGTCGAGCTATCTCGTGTCGTGATGTGTCGCCCTTGAAGAGGCGAGGGCGGCGGCGGTTCCTCGTGGCCTATGGGTGTCGTCGTCGCCAGGTCGTGGGGGAGCGGAGGGAGGCTTCGATGTGCCGTCCGCGTGTGGTCGGGCAGACGCCAGGCAGGACGTGAGAGGGTAGCAGCGGCGCAATGCGATGCGATGCAGTGCGTTGCTATGGGCAAACCGGTGCTGGACAAGAGCTGACGGAGAGGTGGAAGACGACACAGGGCAATGCAGAGGCACGGAGGCGCCGAGAGGCGAGGCCGCGAGGCGAGCGGCGGGAATTGGGGAATGGATTCTGCGGGTGGTGGCCTGGGGAGGTGCAAGGCCGACGGGGGGGGGGGTCAGGGTGGCAGCAAAGGGAGGGAGACGGCCGAGACTGAGAATGGAGAATGGACGGACAAGCCTCAGGCGGGACGCTGGTTCGTCAAAACGGCGTATTCGCCGGCGTAATAGTGGAGCGCGCCCCAAAGTGCCCGTTCACGGTGCCCACTGTCCCGCCGTCCCACCATCGCCCACTGTGCCTGCCCGCCCCCAGAGCAGCCCGGGGCCTGGGACCCAGCGGGCCAGGGCCTCAGGGCCACTAACGATTTGGCCCCAAAGGCCTGTGGGGAGCATCGGGTCCAGCGCCCCCACGCTGGCTGGTCAGGACAGCTGATAACGTCGGGGCTCTACAGTGCGCGCCGGTCAGCTCGCCGTCGTGCTGGCCGTGTCAGAAGAAGGCTAACTCGCGCGGCCTCGGGCTGTCAGGCCACTTCTGATCGGTCGTCTCGCGCAAGGCTGCCCTGGCATCGTGCCTGCGGAACCACCTTGGCCGATCCCCCCGAGAAGCAGGCATGGAGGATGGCGGGACGCACCGCGAGCACTGCCCGGCCCTGGAGCATCTATCTGCAGGGAACTGCTGCCGCTGCTTTGGGGTCGAGAGGGCGAGATAGGGGAGTCGGGCCGCACAGTGTCGCCGGAGCATAGCCGCACGATGGCAGATGCTCGTTTTGGCTCGAGTCTGGTTGGGTCGGCCGAAACGTCCTTCCCATTCCCATCCATCCGTCCCATCCTTGGCGCCGTGGAATTAGCCGAAGCACCCATGCTGCTGCCACACACCCCCTCCTACTGCTACTCTGCGTGTTGCTGATACTGTACCGTACCTTGCGTCGTCGGATATTCACACCTCTTCTGCCTCACCAATCAAAGAATTCGGCGCAGTCGAACTCTGATACCAGCGCCAAGGTCGTCATGCCATGCATGCGAGCCTCGGTCGATGCCGTCCAAGGTCCCCGAAGCGCTGGGACGCGTCCATGTCGGGCAAGACACGGCCCCCCTCGGGCTAGCTGCTATTATTCCCACGTCTTGCCCGCGCCGATCGCCAGCGTGCGTCGTGTACCAGTAATTATGAATGGTCCACTGTGTCTGAGCCATGCCCTCTGATGCCATGCCAGTGAAACGGAACCGTCCGGATGGCCGACGTGGTGCTGCGACAGTTGCATCGTCGAATGACTACGAGCACAGCAAACAAACAGGACCCAAACAGGACCCTTGATCGCGGCCAGTCGATGCGGGGATCCCAATTGGCGACATGTGCTGCGTGATTATCTATCTTACAGGACGAAAGAGCCACACCCGCAGCACCACGATGTGCCTGTGCTGGGTCGACGTGATTCCGCCGTTGCGCTGCAGGTGTTTTTTTGTCTCTTGGTAATCCCATTGAAGCAAATCGCAGAGTCTGCGTGCAGGCTGCTGCTGGCTGTGCTCCAATGGACAGGCACCTGCAGTGACTGGGCATGCTAGGGCACCCAGGCGAATACACTCCAACCCGAGGCCCAAACCGGCTGCTCCGCTTGCTGGCAACCAAGCCTGTACCTGTATCACTTCTTCTCTGCCGTCCTTCGCGACCGACAACCGGCCTTGGACGCCACGCCGGGCCACGCCGGGAGAAGCCCACGCCAGCAGCAAAGATCAATGAGCACCAACAAGCCACGTCTGCTGGAGATACGCACCAGCACCACGGAACCGAGCGGGGGGCGCGCAGCGCCAAAGCCACACCCGGCCCTACTCCGGTGGTTCTGCCGTGGACGGCCATCGTGTCTCGTCGATGCCGATCCGCGACGCCAGCGACACCAGAGCGAGCGAGCCGAAATATCGAGCTTATAATTATTGCATGTATCAGCGATTTCCGTCGTAAAGCCCGACACATAGCCATGTCGGCAGATTTGCGGATCCGCATCAATGACCACGGCAAAGCGAAGTAAAGTCAAACGGCCGACATGCCTCAATGCTTGGCCCCTGTCCCAACCGAATCACCTATTTGCACAGACTGCGAGTACCTACGAGTACGACGTTAGTTGACATCAAGATGACGGGCAATATTAGGCCACCAACGGCCAAGTCGTCGACCATCGGATGGGTGAGCTCTCGGCTGGCTCCCTTCCCAATCCTGGGTACCGCAGGCGCCGCAACCTCGCCGGCCCGACATGGCTTGCAAACTATTGCCGGCCAGTGATTGTTTAGTGCGACGCGACTCACCGATACAGGTGGCAGGCAGCTCAGCGGCTCAGGGCCCCCGTCGGCAATCTTCGCCGGATGACCGAGTTGTGGGACGCCGGTACAAAGTACGTCCCTATTACTCCGCCAAGACGTCTTCATACTGTATGGGGTTCTCGGCAGACGCCGAACATCCAAGAGATGATACGAATGCACGTCGCTTCGTTGGAAACCTTCTATCATGTCCAGGTCGGATGCTCGTATGCACTGCGTCATTGAGGTGCAAAGGCTGGATGCTTGAGGTGCTCAAGGTTGCACCCCCTACCAAGATGTGCCCTTGGGCATCCGCTAATTACTGGCCGTCAAAGTCCAACTTCCAAGGCAAATGTCTCTCGTGAACGAGGCCGCAAGTCGTCTACGACCAGTGTGCCTGACCTGAGTAGTAACTTCGCTCCGCACCCCTCTTGACCTTCGGGGCTCACGTTGTCTCGCCAGCAGATGTTGCATGAGACGGAGTGCAACCACCCCTTCGGTGGGTACTTGATACGAAGTTGCATCACAGCCTTGGAGACATCGTAATTTGTACTCCGTAGCCGCCTCTGCAATTATTATTTGGTACAGCTCCACCACAGCCATGCTATCACGTCCTTGCCGCCAGCGGCCATCACGGGCCGATGGGGTCCCGTTGGGCTTATTTGTTGTCAGGCGCTGAGACAAGAGTCTTCCACCGGCACTGTCGCTTTCGCTGCTACTGTCGCACATAAGATGAGTGTAGATCTTTGTATCCTCGTGGCCGCCCAAAAAATCGCTCCTGTCTTATTAGCCTCGCCGTCTGAGACGCCGGGCCACAGATCGAGGCACATCTTCGGAGATATTAGCTGTCGTGTCTCTCAGGGCGCTCCCGATCCCTCGGTCGATTCCAACAAACAATGCCTGCACGCGGCGCAAAGTCGTGCGTACAAGTACTTGGCTTCCGAAGGGCTGATTGTACTCCGTACTCGTACTGTAATATTGGCACCAATTTTCGTGACGTTTGAGGAGATGCTCGCCGTACGCTGTTCCCTAATCGACAGGCTGGCTTCGGCCCGGCGCTGAGAGCTTGCACGGTTTCGGGCAAGGTGAGACGGCGGGCCTCTGCCTATCGACAATAGATGTCAGCACCAGCATGAGTTTAATGGAGCAGACAAGGTCATTGTGCGACCGAGTGTCTGTGTCTTGCAGCACCCGCAGCCCCGGGACCGTGGTCCGTCCGAATCGAGAGCATCTCGGCGCGCGCCGGGTCAGAGAGCACCGTTGCAGGTCGCGACCGGCCTCGGAGATGCACAGACCACAGCGCTCGATGATATCGCCGAGTGAAGCGCCGTGGAATGTCGAGGCTCGACTCGTGACGGGCCTTAATTATCAGTCAGCACGACCGACCTCCCATCGTAGGACACTCTGGAAGGCCCGGTAAGCCGTTATCCGGCGACATACTCGGCGGTTCCGCAGATATCGACAAGCGGGCGGGGCCCACTACTGTTCCTTCGCCGGCATCTTATCGCCTTGTCGACTTCGTGGACGCCGCTCTCTCTGGCCGTTGCAAGCGACGAACCCTCACTTCACTTCAGCTGACAGCTGGGAAGGAGAGCACTCTGATGCACGTGACGACAATTCGGCCGGTAGAGGACGCCGTGGCGTCTTGCACCTTGTCGCCGGGGGCGCCGAGGGAAGGCGGCGCTACCTTGCTTCGTCGGACTGGCTTCAATGCAGGATGAGGCCACGAGCAAGGCCTGTCACTGGCTGCATCTGCGCGCCTGCAAGTACCTTCACCGTAGGACACGCTGTGCTGCCCACGATAGATTGTCCAAGATTAGCGTCCTGAGTGTGCTGAGAAACCACGGGCTGACTTGTGATGGCAGCGTGAAAGTTGGCGACGTGGACAGCATCGTGGACAGCATCGTGGACTCGACAGGGAGACTCTGGCTGACGGTCGGCACAGCTCGGACAATCAGCTTCCACGGCGCAGTGTAACATCAACGGAACCAACAAGCTTAATACCAACAGGTCTCTTCGCAAATGCGTGAGGAGCTTTCAGCTATTACTGGCCAACCGGCTCGCCTGGCCCTTGGCTGGCCAGCCCCCCGCATCGTCGCCATCAACACATTTCTGTCCCTACCTCTCCAATCATATTTGTGCAGCCGCATCATGCTCGGCGCATGTCCTTGGCAGTGTCAGCCCCTCCGTCGAGCTCCTTGCGGCGTATCAACAACCTCCGCACCAAGCTCATGAATCCACGCGCGCTCACTCGCTGAAACTGCGTTTTCTGTTATCAAGCCAAGACTCGACCGGACCGGCCGAGACTGGACAGACAACCTGCCTGCTGGCTCGGCCGCCATGTCCGCGGCGCCTCGCCCTGAAATCTAGTTGGGACTTGCTCCGACTGGTACACCGAGCGCGGCCGTGAGCGATGGATCCATCGTCGGACCCTCCTCGGCCTGCCATGGACACGTCTCGTACATGCGTCGTCGACCCGCCATCGTCCATTACGACGGCTCATTTAGCGAGGTTCGAGTTCAGCGACCATGGTACCAAGATCCTCATGGTCGAGTGGCACCCGGGGGGCGCCGCCGGGGATGTCGCCCCTCCCGGCGGCGCCACTGACGAGGCGGACGCCGCGACCGCCCCGGCGGCCCCCAACCCCGACCCCGAACCGGCGCCACTCTCTCCGGACACGGCCATGCCGCCGGCCATGGACGCTGCGGTATGGCAAGTCTCATGGCCCGGCAAATCCACTTTCCTCCCGGCTCGGGATACCGACGAGGACGAGACCAGGCCTCGGCGTCGCGTGTATGTTCTACTGCCCCCCGAGGCGCCGGTCCCGGCAACTGTGACCATTGCCCGTCCAGGTCGCTCAAGTCTGACACTGAAGCCGTTGCCGGCCATCTTCCCCGATGGCTTCGATGCAGAGGCCGGCACTCGGGGTGTCCTCCATACGCTCTGGGCAAAGAAGCGCCTTTCTGAACTCGAGCGCGAGATCAAGGCCGAGCTGAGAGCCAATGCGGAGAGCGTCGGCCTAGAGATGGCCATGGCGGAAAAGCAGTGGATAATAGACCATTTCCTGGCCCAGCCACCCACGCCGCTTCCAACGGCACCACGAGCCCCAGTTCCTAGACGACCAGAAGACAAGCTGAAGGGACTTCGACTAGCCACGGCCGCCGCCGACTTGGTCCCGAGCCCAATAGGTGAGCAGACACGCATCTTGCCCGCACTTTACGAACAGGCGCTGACTGCTCTTTAGCGAATACATTTACTGGCACGGACATTCCGTCTCACACGTTGTCGCCGCTAGGAGATGACGTTGCCGTGTCGTCGTTCTCGCCCATGGCGCGCGGGAACGGACATGGACACCCAATGTCCCTCGATGCAGCCATCAAGGGCAAGTGCATTGCGCCCAACACGCGCTCGCGAGACGGCGAGGATGACCTCTTTGCCGTGCCCATAAGCCCTCGCACCCCTGGTATGAAGAAAAGCCCGTTTAGCGCCTTGGTGTAATCCGGGCTGCTGGCTCAACAGCCGAGGCCGGCTGAGGTGTCGCGAAGTGGCCTTTGCAATATCTCGAACCGTCCTCTAATTCTTGCTTCTGATCCCATCACGACGCAAGCGAGGTGCTTGTGGCACACTGGCAGGATGAGATGAAGAGAAGCCGAGCTCATTGGGCCATTCATACTCAAAAGGGGGGCGTTTCCTCCTCGTGGAGGGGTTTTGGATATTCTGATTGACAACGTAGAATTGGATTGCAGCGAAAAAGTTGTTGTTTCCCTCCGTGTCTCGCTGGGTCCACCCTACACGGAACGACCATTTTTGGTGACTTGTGGCTCTCCGTAGTTGTAGACGATGTTGACGCCCGAATTAATTTGCACTTTGTGTGACAAGGCCTTCCTCCCAAATGCGCCGCAATCATCCCCATCTATCCTTCACCATCTATATACAAGTCATCAAATCGTAAAGAGTAACCGCTCGTAACGTCACGCCCGGGGCTACCGCCAGCCTCCCACGCGGCCCTCGTCCCACCTCTCCTTGCGCTCCTGGCGCAGATACAGCAGCACCTTGGCGTCGCGGTACCGCCTCACCCAGTCGGCCACGTCGCGCTCCGAGGCGGGCGGCCCGCCGTCGCCGTCGCCGTCGAGGAAGCTCTCCTCCATGGCGTGGCAGACGGCAGCCTGCTCCTGGACGGCCAGGGCGAGGCGCTGGTAGAGCGAGGCCGGGGCAAAGGGCGCGAGGGCGTGGTCCATGTCCGACTGCCGCTGGCGCCACTGGCGCTCGAGGGCGTGCGTCGACAGCAGCTGCGCCTGCGTGGCCGAGCGCTGCCGCGCGAGGCTGCCGGCCTGGCTGGCGACGTGCCGCGCGAGGTGGGCGTTTTGGTCGAGCGCGGCGGCGAGGGCGGCGTGCGACGACGCCAGGGAGGGGTGGATGGTCTGCGGCGCGTGGGCAAGGGCGCTGAGGAGGGCCGGCGAGGCGAGCAGGGCGGCGAGGTCTTGCGTGCTGTTCCACGATAGTCAGCTGGACTGTTGCTTTCGCCCTATCTACACATTCACGATGGCAAAGAGAGGCGAGGCATCAAAACTCACGACTTGTCCTGCAGCAGCGCCGGCAACCAGCCCTCTCCGGGGTCCGGTGCAGCGTCGGCCTGCGGAAATGGCAGCATCGCGCCGGCCACGTCGTCGCTGTCTGCGGCGCCCGGCGGCGGCGGCGGCTGCGGCGGTCCCGACGGCGTGCCGATGCGACTGGTCTCGCGGCTGCCGGGCTTGGGGGGCGGCGCGGGCGGCGCGGAGCCGTGCAAGGCGGGCGGCAGGGTCGCCATTTTATGGGATGCTGGCGAGACAAGAGTTGGTGTGGACGCGTGGGCGGTTGTTTCGAGAGAGTAGTACGACATGAGGGTTGACATGTCCCGTCATCGGTATTGCGAGGTCCAAGCTAGGGTGGGGCCGGGTCCGCCTACGGGCCGCGCGTGCGGTGACCCCGGTCCGACGTGGCACACAGCTGGATGGAGTCAGTCGCACACATCAAGACTTCCATACTTCCCACTGCCGTCAAATTCACATCGGATTGCATCATCGAGTTCCAGCTCCCTGCGTGGGGCATCTCTTGTCCACTAGCTAGCTACCAAGTAAGCTGCGTCCGCTGCTAATCCATCTATGAGGCAAAATATGCACATGCATCCCTTGCCCGTCGCCCGCTGTGTAACATTAAGCATTGTACATTGCAGCAGACTGCTCATCACTGCTTGATAGCCCACAGGTCGCGCGACCAGCCCATCTCCCGCATCTTCTTGCTGCTGGAACCAGTCGCCCTCTTTTCTCCCGTCGCAATGGCCAGCGCCTTGCTGGCCGCTGCAAATGCCTCGACAAGCTCCGTCATCCGGCCTGCCTTGACAAAGACCTTGGCCAGCTCCGAGTTTCGCTGCGCCACGACACCTGCCAGATCCATGCACTCCAGCAGGTTGTCGCGAGATAGCCCCGTGCCCGCGTAATGGAGGCCGCTCACAAACGCCAGTATCGTCTCCGGCAGGTACGCCTGTCGTAGCTCGCCAAGCTCTGCATCGCCAGCTATACCTTTGTTAGCAGACTGGGAGACGATGCATGGTTTCGACGACGACCACGTACCCTCAATGCCCGTGATGAGCCAGTGGCTCGAAATCACCGGCGCCATCCTTTCCTTCATCACCTTGACCGCGTCGCCCACCGCGCTCCAGAATTTGCGGTCTCCGCTGGGTGCCCTATTCTCATTAGTCCCGCCCTTTGTCCGTTGCGAGACGTCAACATACTCTGCGGACAGTCCCATCAGGGAGCCCATCGTTTCTAGGCCGTCCAGCGCCTTGGTCAGGCACTCGAGCTCGCGATAGTTTCGTGCGTCAGCCATGACCTGCTCCGGTCGTGCGCTTGTGATGCCGTGCTGCTCAAGCTGCTGAGCCCAAAAGTCGACATCGTCAAGCATCGCCATATCTGGAATGTCTTGGTCCGCGGTCACATTCTGCAGGATTGCTTCGAACTGCACCCGCTCCATAAGCTTTCGTGCTGCCAACAGGTGCGTGTTTCCTGTCAAATGGCATTAGCTTTAACGGTCATGAGCGGTAATGATGCTGTTATAACTTACTCAAGAAAAACTTGTACACCTGAACTCCTATCCGCAAGACTTCAGGCCAAGCGACTTGAACTTGCAAGAGCCATTCCAGTGACCGGATGACGTGCTCATCTTTCGCGGAAATGACGGCCTCATCGTCGCCAAAGAAGTCGGCTTGGATACCTTGCCCGTATCGCGCCGTTGGCGGGCCTCTTAGGAGAATCTGAAACGATTCCTTGGCGACGAATGTGTCATTGTTGTGGTCGAGGTCCTCAAAGACAAGCTTTGCCAGTGTCTCAACAAACATCAAGACGTCGATGCCAACCCGCTTGATGAGCTTCAGCTGCGTCATGCGCTTCGCAGCGTCGTGCTCGTCGATCATGTTCCAACTCAGCACCTCGTAACGTCTGGGAGCGCGTAGAACTGAGCAGTATAGCGGGATCAGCTCTTGCAGATTGGCTTGTGCCAAGTAATCTGTATATGCTGCGACGATGCTCTCCTGACAATAGCGCCATTGCGGGTCCAGAGCTTGGTCGCTCGTCTTGCACTCTAGCGCATCGAATTGTCGCATCAGAGCTACAAGGACGTAGATGTGGGACACGATTCGAAGGCCGTCGCGCTGTTCCAGGCCGAAAAACTTCTCTCTAAAGGACGTCCCGTTGTCGGACAATATGCGGGGGAGGAGCAGAGAACGCTCTTCGCCCTTGTTCGCGTCATCGGTCATGACCAACGCTTGCTTGTAAAGGTGATGATCAAGGTCGTTCGCAATCCAGGCAGCCTGCAGCGCCTTGTTGGGTTCCAGGGCCTCCTCCCTTGTGCTTTTTTGGGACTCTAGAGTTGCCACCAGCTTCTTCTCGATGCTCTCTAGATCGCCATGGAACTGAATGGCGTCAAAAGAAGGGAAAGACTGGTTGAAACTCGATGCCACTTCCGGAGGGCATTGCCCCAGAAGAAAAGTGTCGATCTGGGTTCGGAGGAGAGCATTGTAGTTTGCGAACAGGAAGTCGTCCCAGCTCTTGGCCACCTTTTCGACGCTGGGAATATCCCCTGACAGTAGGCCATATACTGCGCGCTCGAAATCGTCCGTACCACCTCCACGGGCCAAGCTAAAGCACATGCGGCGCCACAGTGCCAGCGATGTTGGAGGGGCGTCTGCTGTAGATTCCTGGCTATCCACTGGTAGCAGCATGCCCGACATCGACATCGCTCTCCACATTTCAGTCCGTTCTTGACACCAGTCGCGCATCGTCTGCAGGTTGCTGCCTCTTCGAAGATGCTCAAAGCAGCCCAACCATATCGCGCGCTCAAAGTACTCGTCTTGGGGCTCGAGCTTGCGACCCTGCCTAGTCACGGCGTCGGGGTCCAGGTGGGTGACAAGTGGCGCGCCGTCCGAGTTGACGTGGGATACTGCGACATTGGGAGACTGTCGTTCCAGCAAGTGTGGCCAGGCCGTCATGCTTTTCCTGAGCTTGATCTTTGAGCGGGTGTGAAGCCAGCCATGTGCGATGATGTCGCCACGGTCGGCATTCTGTTGAAGCTCGCGTGCCAGCTCATCAATGTCCGGACCAGACGCAGCATTCGTCTGCAACCACTGAAGAACAGCGCGGCGCTCCTTGAGCACAGGATCGGCCTCGACGAAGTCGTGCAGCGTCTTGGCCTGCGTAGCTGGCGGTTCCCTTGGAGCGAAAAGCGAAGGTTTGGGGGTCCGTGATTCGGCATATCTCAGTGGAAGGAGTCGGCGAACGAGATCCCAAGTCTGAATTTCCCTCTCCAGCTGTCGTATCTCAGCGAGCTCCTTGAGGTTGACTGGAACAGGCTGCTGCTCTTCCAAATCCATGTCAACATCGTCCTGGCCATCGCGCGCACGCTTTGGCTTCTTCTGCAACAGTCGTCGGATCGCGTTCTCGTGATATTTTCGTGGTAGGTCTAGGACACGAGCTCTCTTTTCGGGAACGCTCAGGCCGGGCGCGAGGCAGCTGTCCAGGGCATTGGCGAACTCTTCGACCTCGGGACCAGGGGTGATGCCTTTCGGCTCGGTCACCTCCTTTGCTGGCTCCATCGCCCCCGTTCGAGAGCAATGAAATCTGAACAAATTTCCGGCAGGCGTTCAGATGTTAGCAGCGAGGAGCTTCGTTGAGCAAGCTCCAACTTTGACAGGCCGTCAAAGTCTCGACTTTGGCACAAGCTTGACGGTGCTCTGCATGCCCCACGGTAGTCAGCGCAGACTGCCGCCGAGAGCAGAAGTCGCTGGTGCTCAGCCAGTCGTCGATCGACCTCGGCCGTCGCAGTCGTCGTTGTCGCGGATGGGCTTTGTGAAGACGAGTATGTCAAGATGCGGCGCCTCTGTTTTTGCCGGGACTGGCGCGGTCGAGCTTTGATGCTAGGATGTCGGCGCTAGCGCAGAGCGGTTGTCAGGCGCGTGGGCCGGAGCGAGGTACACGTCGTGGCAGGTACCTGCGCTACTCGCACAGAGTGCAGCAAGCGCTGTACGGTGTTTGCATACTGCGATATGCACCAAAGCGGTACGCCATGGCCAGGATATATGGTGGGCGGAATTTTTTCTCGCCTTTTTCCTTTCTCTCCTCTTCTTCAAACATAATGTCATCGGCATTCATCTTAGAGTCTCGGAACAAGACCCCCAATGCTTGTTCAGGTCCCTTGCGGATCTCTTGCGCGCTCAATGATCGCCTAGAAAAGATTACGGTCCTCTTCATACCAGTTGCCTGAGTTTACACAATGCCGGCGGACGCAGCTACGAAGAGTGCCACATGCCACCACCGAATCGCCGACGGCCCTAATTGCCCTCCTTTTGCTGCTTGATCTTCAGGCGTAGCAGCTTTGGTCTAGGACAGCTGGGGCTGGTTGCATCGTCGCCATATCGCTGGTACAAGGCTTCGCAGCACTCGTAGAGAGCCTTGACGGCGTCCTGGCACTTGGCCTCGTTGTAGTTGTTCCGCGTCAAGCAGTCTGATTGCTCAAGGTCAGCACGCCAAGTATGCGGCATGAATGGCTGGCTTGGGGTCTGCATTTGCTGCATTTGCCGTTATACCTTGGATCGCGCACTGAATCCCATGGTCGTCAATTTACACCCCTCTGGAAAAAACATGTAGCGGTGGAAACTCACTGCGCGTGGATGGCATGGTGGCTTTGCGTCTACGTCGTTCTTGGGAGAAGACTGTGCCTGCACGCTCGGTCAATACAGCACGAGCTTTCGTGGACAAGGAACAAGCAAGTGACAGACCATGATTGCCTGACAGCTTGGCTTCCCGATTGCAGCCCCAAAATGCTCGTAACACAGCGCAAGTGAGAGGCATGCAGGGTTGGGACTCGAGATGTTGATGTCATGAGAGCACTGGCAGCACAAAGGCAAGACATGCACGGACTACGAGTGCGATCCATGGGCCTGGCATCACGACCCACTGTTAGTGCGGCTCAGAACGACTCACGCTCACTGCCTGGGGTTCACTGGTGCGATTCCCGAGGCCGCTGCAGAGGCTGCCTAGGGGTGAATCTGGCGCTGGCAACCTCACTGCTGCCCCGTCCCCGTTAGCACGCTCTTGCGTTTTTCGCCCCCGTAGCCAATCAGCGGCCTCGCTCCCCACCTGTCGCCGCCTCGCACCTTTGCCGCCTTGACCCAACTTCCAAATCCATCGCCTCGACTCACCACTTGCAACATATACCTCCTCGCCCCGGCGCTTCGCATCCCTCCCACGTCGCACGTCGGTTCAGCCATCTGCGCACTCTCTTCAACATCACCTGCGTCGCATAGACCGCGAAAGCACCCGCCCAGCATGTCTTCCGAGCAAGACGGACGAGCCTCCCCCGTCGAGCAGGAGGCTCCCGCCAACAGCGAGCACTTGAACATCAAGGTCACGGACAACAACAACGAGGTCTTCTTCAAGATCAAGCGCAGCACAAAGCTAGAGAAGCTCATGAACGCCTTCTGCGAGCGCCAAGGCAAGAGCATCACTTCCGTCCGGTTCCTCTTCGACGGCACGCGAGTCCAGCCGACCGACACACCCGATGCGGTACGTATTCACCCCAGCTTTCGTCGCACCCACCCGCATCTCAGCGCGAGACCATGACGGATGAATCACTGACACCTCTTTGCCTCTCAGCTCGAGATGACCGACGGCGATAGCCTCGAGGTACACCAAGAGCAGGTTGGTGGAGGTTTGTTTTAAGGAGGGGGATTTAGGGCGTTTGGCAACGGGGTCTACAAGGGCGGCGCTTTTCTTCGCGTGGCCAAAGACAGTCTCACAAGGCTGTGTGTACATCGGAAGGATACGAGAGTCGGATGCGATTTGCCGTTTTTGTCGCAATGAATCTCACGACCAAGATCCCTCTGTTCACCGCATCTACTTCTCGCAAATGTTGCGCCAGAGTGAATACGGCAATGCGCTGTCGGTGACTCTAAACATTTCCTTGTTCGAAACCATTCTTCCGATATTAATCCCATCAGACGTCATCATCCAACTCCAACATTTATTCATACCCATGTGAATCATGACTTGAGATCCCGTGTTCGGCAAGCCGTGCAAAGAACCACCATCCCCCCTTGTACCTCCTTGGGGAAGATTTGCCCATCCTTGAACCCTCCCTGACACTCGGCGCAGCGGAAGCAGTGGTCGTGCCACTCGCCTCCCAGAGCCTGAATGTACTGTCCGATGACGGCTATTTTGCATCTCTTACACTTGGGTGCCCGTCGCTCGGTGCGTTTCGTCTGGCACTTGATGCACCACGCGTAGCCGTCTTTCTCGATGTGCGTCATGCCATGCTCAAAAGGGTCGCCGCACTCAGCGCAGAAGAAGTGGCCGTAGTGCCAGTGTTGACCGAGTGCGACGATGTGTTCGCCGAGGATGGGAGTCTTGCAGTGCTTGCAACGCGTTGCAAAGAACTCGTGCCAGTCCAAGTGACAGAAGAACCGGAGGCGGTCGTCTCCGTCCTCGGCCATGGTCATGCCAGGCGACTCCTCCAGCACTTCCCCTGCCTCGCGCCTTCGGATCCTTTCAATACGCTGGCTTCGGAGGTGGTCTGGCTCAGGGCTGATCTCCATGGCCTCGAGACTGGTGCCGCAAGTAAAGCAGCTAAAGCATTGCGGGTGGAACCGCTCAGGGGATCCCGCCAGCGCTACGAATCTACCCTCGATTGGAAAGCCACATTCGTGGCATGTCGCTGTCACGCGTCCCATAGCCCCGGGCGCCGGCGACCAGTGACCACGCGGTCGCTGAGCTCTGCGGGGATGAGGACGGGGTGCCCCAGGGCTCGGCAACGGGCGCGTGCTGTTTGTCGGCCTGTCGTCGGTGGTTACGATGGCAGGGACGCTACTGTTGTCTGGTGCCTCATCCACGGCGATGGTGGGCACGTTAATTTTCGGTATGGAGCTCTTTAGCTCATCGTCCGGCCCGGCTATACAGATTGATGGCAGACCCGCGCGTTGCGCCTGCCGTGACTGCGTCGTATTGTCTTCCGCCACAGTGATAGAAGGGATTTCCACAGGTCGGTAGCTTGACTGGGTGCTGTTGTTGCTCGACGAGTCTCGGGCTGAGTTGACATCAGTGGACTCGTCCGGGGCTTTCCAGTTGGCATTAAAGCTTACAATAGGTCGCCCGGGGCTGTCGCTGACGGCGGTAGGCTCTGGAAGCTTGGAGCTGCGTTCCGTGAGCCTTCTGCTGGTGGCCGCACGGATATCATCCCCGCGGACCTCCATTCCGTTCTTCTTCTCCACTGGAGGCTCAGGCGTAGATGCTGGCGAGGGAGAGTTTGTCGTGTACCGAGGGTTTCGGGACTGCGACGGAGGATTCCGGTGTATCTCGAACCGATTGAGAGGCTTTGCCGAATTCATGCCTTCTCCTGGGCGTCCGAATTGGATCCGGTTTAACGGATTCTGAGGCTTTCTGCTCAGCTTATCCGGAGAAGCCCGGCCAGCTGGAATGACCTGATTCACAGTCGGTGCCTCTGGCTCCTCCCAAATCTGATCACCCGAGAAGGGGCGCTCGACCTCTCCACTGATGTTCCTCTTGAGGCTTGTACGGCGATTGGCAGCAGCTATGGATCCATACGGCTTTGAATTCCTGCTGGCACCCGCGGCGGGCCGGCTAATCTCCGTCGATTGGCGATTTCCATGCGAGGAGCTATCACTCTCGACTGAGCTGGAGGAAACCGAGCGCGAGCCAACGTCCCTGCCGAGTCCACTTGGAGCAACCTCGTCTCCATGCGCTCCGCTGCTGGCAGTGCGGGCATGCGCGTAGCTGTTCTTTCTAAGATGCGGCCTATAGCGATACGGCCCGTCGGGCGGTCGTGGAACGTTGTCGCCTCGTTCGTGTTGCCAGACGAGTTCCGCAGCTTCGTTCAGGGCAGCGGTGTATATTCGAGTCTCGTCATCGGGTAGCCCTTGCGGGGTACTGCGAATGTCCATTTCCTCCATGGCGTCGCGGAGAGAAACGGCCTCCTCCTTCTCCATCCATCGCTGCCCACGCTCCATGTAGGTGGCGGTCGCCACAACATCAGAAGGCTTTAGAGGAGGAGTCGGCTCTGCTGGATAGTAGTCCCTTCCCCTGGCACTCGCCGTAGTGTAGCGAGATGAGATGCTGGGGGCCGCGATGCTGGGTGCTGCAACGCTAGGAGTCTCCGACGGAGTACGCTGATGCCCAGGGCGCGTTGCGGTTGAGGGTATGACATCGATGCTATCGCGACTCGAGGCAGCACGGTTCGGCTGAGTTGGGAGCGGTCTGGCGCCCCCTGGACGCGCCGTCCGATTCGCCCGCAATTCGGAAAGATAGCTTGCTGCAGAAGTAAGGCAAGTCAGCTTGGAAATTTGAGCAGAGTGCTTTTCTCGGATCGTACCGAACTGGTCGTTGGACATGTACGAGGATGTCGGAGGCGACACCTTGCGCGCCTTCGCGTCAGTCGACTTTCTCATGCTGCTGCTGGTGGTTTTCTAGTGTTCTGAAAGATGAGAGAGGGGCAGTCTATGCTGCCGAGAGCATGGTTCAACGGGCTGCAACGACGGAGCCGGTCTGTTGACGTTGTGGAGGCGGCGGGTAGTAGTACGTGTGACATGCCGTTTCGAACCCCATCACATCGGGGCGTCATCCGCGCCGGTGGTTGGCTGGGCAACGCGCCGCACGTCCCCCAGCAGCCACCACCTCATGCTTCACCGTGATTACGAACGAGTAGCAATGGAGCGAAGAGCGTGTTGATGCAAAGATGGTCGTATGTTGTTTACATATGGTACATTTGTGATACATTTGTTTGGAGCGTTTCCCGCCGCCCAGTTTGGCTAGATTTAAACAACCCGTCGTCTCACCACCGCAGCTCACCCTTGACGCCTTTTTCTTTCTCAGGCCCTGGCTCTTGGGTAGGTTTTGCTGGCCTTTCCGCAAAGCCTAGGTTTTTAAACTCGTCCTTGGCCATCAGATTCCTGGTGCGCATGTCAGCAATCGTCTCTGGGCGACCCTTTTCGTGTGGCCTTACCGATCCATCCTGCAGGCCAGATATGACTTTGCAAGATCGCGGCACTCGTCGTCGTTGAGGCCGCGGACCTTTTTCATGCACGCAAGATAGTTGGTCATGACGTGTCTGCATTCGCCTAGCATTCATTTAGCACCGGTCCGCTCAGAGCAAGCGGTGAGACCATGACTGACCATCGTGGTCCAGCGGAAAGCTTCCACGTTGCGGCCTGGTGCCAAGATGTTAGATATCTGCAAGCGCATCCAGTCACGGGGCCCTGTCGACAGCTTACGGATTAGGCCGCGTCGACGGCAGCTTTCCGGGGCTTCCAAAGGTGCTCATGTCTTTGACCTGTGCATCTGGTCGTGCCGAATGCTGCTCTCCCGTCAAGCCGAGACTGAGCCTTGTTCCTCAACGGCCGAGTCGCAGCCTCGATGGAGTGGCATGATGATTAGGTAAGGTGTGGCTGACGCGTCTTGCGCCACACGAACCGCCCCCATTCCCTTGCACGTGCGTGAAAATAGGCACGTCACGCAGTGCGACGCGCAAGGACGGAGAACGTACTCCGTACAGGTGGATCCAGGCAAGGAGCAACCCGACCGAGCCACGAAACCAAGGAAAGAGTCGCCCGAAGGTACGCCCCGCCAAGTACCGACCGCCCACCATCAGCGCTTGAGCACAGCAATCGCTCCACACGTGAGCCAGGTCCATCTCCAGAGGCTCCAGCCGGCAATCCGCGCCCCAGCATCATCATTCTGCAAACGACGTGCAGCGCAATCCTCGACTGTGTGCCTGTGAGCCTGCCTGGATTCCCTGGCCAGCAGGCATTTTCATCTCCCTGCGCCCATCACTCATAGCGGTGGCTTCGGCTGTCCCTCGCTAGCATGGCTGCCCTCGGTGAGGACCTCCTCAGCACCGTCAACAAGCTGCAGGATCTGGTCTTCAATACCATCGGGAGCGACTCCCTCGACCTGCCTCAGATCGTACGTGGCGTCTCATAAGTTGGCAGTGCACACAAAGCTCACGCGTCTCGCAGGTTGTCGTCGGATCTCAATCCGCGGGCAAATCTTCCGTTCTCGAAAACATTGTCGGCCGCGACTTTTTGCCCCGAGGCAGCGGCATCTGCACTCGACGGCCTCTGATTCTTCAGCTCATCAACGTCCCGGAAGATGATGACGCGCCAGATACGTCCCTCGACGCTTATAACTCGTCTTCTGTCGCGCGACGCTCCGAGTGGGCAGAGTTCCATCACATTCCGAACCGACGATTCAATGAGTTTTCCGACGTTAAGCGAGAGATCGAGAACGAAACCTCCAGAGTTGCCGGCAACAACAAGGGCATCGTCAGACAGCCCATTAATCTCAAGATCTATTCGCCCAATGTCCTCAACCTGACGCTGGTTGATCTCCCAGGCTTGACAAAAGTTCGCCCCTTGGCGATCGTCCGGGCATAGCGTTGCGTGTGCTGACTACATCTACAGGTCCCTATTGGCGACCAGCCCACCGATATCGAGAAGCAGACACGAAATTTGATCTCCGAATACATCGCCAAGCCCAACAGTCTCATCCTGGCAGTCTCTCCTGCCAACGTCGACCTCGTTAACTCTGAAGCTCTCAAGCTCGCCCGACATGTGGATCCACTTGGCAGGAGGACCATCGGCGTCCTCACCAAGCTCGATCTGATGGATCACGGCACAAATGCCCTTGACATTCTGTCCGGCCGCGTGTACCCTTTGAAGCTCGGTTTCATTGGTGTGGTGAACCGGTCGCAGCAGGACATCCAGGGCAACAAGCCCATGGATGAGGCCCTCCAGGCCGAGAATGATTTCTTCAAGCATCACCCTGCCTATCGTAACATCGCCATGCGATGTGGTACCCATTTCTTGGCCAAGACACTCAACACCACGCTCATGTCTCATATTCGGGATCGGCTGCCTGATATCAAAGCCCGGCTCAACACGCTGATGGGTCAGACCCAGCAAGAACTTGCCAGCTACGGTGACATGCACTTCAGCGGCAAGGAGCATCGCGGCTCCCTTATTTTGCAACAGATGACTCGATTCGCGACTTCGTTCATCTCGTCAATCGACGGCACCTCGGCTGAGATCTCGACCAAGGAGCTGTGCGGTGGCGCCCGCATCTACTATATCTTCAACTCCGTATTCGGCAACTCTCTTGAGACCATTGACCCGACCTCCAACCTTACTGCACTCGATATTCGGACCGCCATCCGCAACTCCACTGGTCCCCGACCAAGTCTCTTCGTGCCTGAAATGGCATTTGACCTCCTTGTCAAGCCTCAGATCAAGCTCTTGGAGATGCCCAGCCAACGCTGCGTGGAGCTCGTTTACGAGGAGCTCATCAAGATTTGCCACACTTGTGGCTCAACAGAGCTTTCCAGGTTTCCCAGGTTACAAGGCAGGCTTATTGAGACAGTTTCGGACCTGTTGCGCGAGAGGCTAGGCCCGTCATCGTCCTATGTTGAGTCTCTCATCTCGATTCAACGCGCTTACATCAACACCAATCACCCCAACTTCCTGGGCGCTGCCGCTGCCATGAGCAATGTCGTCAGCGCTAAACAGGAGCGCGAACGAAAGCGCATCATCCAGGAAGAACGCGAACGCCGAGAAAAGCGACGTCTCAAGGAGCTCGGACCCAACGGCGCAGAGCCGACGGAGGACGGCGAAGACGGTGTCGTCTCGGACAAGGTGGACGGCGTTGGGCGAAGGCACGGTGGGAAGCCTCCTCGGAGCTTATCCCCCGCCGTTCTTGAGAATGGACATGGCAGCCTGGCTGCCGCCGTCAATGGCGTTCGAACACAATCCCCAGCCCATACAAACGGCCAAGGACTTGGAGGCGCTCGAGACACGTTTTTGAACTATTTCTTTGGCAAGGATGGCATGCCCACAAACACAATGATCTCATCGAACTCAATGTCCAACTCTATGAGTGGCAGCAGGCACATCAGCCAGACGTCCGAGCCCAACTTTGCGCAGAGCGTGCGTCGGGATGAGAGGATGGCGATGCGGCCGTCCTCTTCACGGGATGATGAGTATGATCCCACTCGAAGGAGCTACGGCCTAGCTTCACACCTGGTAAGTCGTATAACCCCGATCCTTCAGCATGTACGTGGACTAAAATATCCTACAGGGAGAATCGAACGAGCCGGCCATGACAGAACGTGAGGCCATGGAGACGGAGCTCATTAGAGCGCTCATCTCGTCCTACTTCAACATCGTCCGCGAGTCCATCGCCGACCAGGTGCCCAAGGCCGTGATGCACCTCCTCGTCAATCACTGCAAGGACGTGGTGCAGAATCGCCTCGTCAGCGAATTGTACAAGGAGAGTCTCTTCGAGGAGCTTCTGTATGAAGACGACGGCGTCAAGAAGGAGCGCGAGAAGTGCGAGAGGCTGTTGCAGACGTATCGGGAGGCAGCCAAGATTATTGGCGAGGTCTTATAAACAAGAATCTTGCTTTGTACTTGTTGTCGCCGCTCGGGCCCCTTCTCCCGTCAGAGGACTATTTTCTGGGCGGAACCACAGCTGCGAAGGAAGGGTAGAGTACGGACAAACGGCCTTGGTCTTCTGTGGGGCGGTGCCGTGTGATAAGAGTAGATGGGAAGGGGCAGAGCCGTGCCCCCCCCTCTGTGCGAAATCTGTCAGCTGTCTTGATATAAACCTTGTGTGTACACGACGAAGGATGGACATGAAGACGGGAGAAACGACTAAAATCAGGCATGCCACTCACGTTTTTTCAAAGAGCAAGGGAGGTGGAACGGAGGGATGGGATTTGTATTTAACATCACTCGACTCGTTGCGACGTCTCGTCTCTAAATGACCAAGCCCATTGTATTTCTATCTAAACCTTGTCTTACCTTCTACACAAATGCAAAATCAGCAAAGCTTTTGAGCTGGCTAACAAGTTTCGTTCGCTTAACCCCTGAAACTCCTTTCGAACCAGCATCGTACAGGCACACGCAGTCTCAAGTGACTTGGAATTGCTGGCCACCCGCGTGAAGTCGGGGATCGCGCGGCGCGGATCCCGCGTTTCCACCGCCGGGAACGGGATTCCGCGGGTCGTACTCCTCGTAGTCCATCGACGAGGGCGGCCGCTGCGGCGCGTGGGTAGCAGCAGGCTGACGGTAGTCTTCGTAGACGGGGATCGGGCGAGCTTGGGGCTCCTGCAGATAGGCAGGCCCATGGCGATACGAGGGGTCCATGCCGCGCGTCTCGTGTGGGTAGAAAGCGCTCGAGTCGTGCCGGATCGGTAGCTTGATGAGGTAGTTCCCGCGCGGGTCTCTGACCTCGACGATTTCGTAGGGCTCAGCGGCTTGAGCGGGCTGAGCAGGCCGAGCCGGGAAGTCGTCTGGGTGACTGCGGTAGGCGACGTGTTCCCCTCCCTGTCGGATAAAGGCAGGTTGCTGCGCAAGCCGCTGGTCTCCTCCGTCGTACCAGTCATGGGGGTCGACCAGCATACGAGGAGCCGGCTCGTAATAGCGATCTGCCGGATACTCTGGGGCCACTGCGTATCCGTTCCGTGGAGCCTGATCCCTTGGTGGATACTCCCACGGCCCCAAGTCCCGATGCATCTCTCGCCCTGCCGCTGTATATCGAGCAGACACCCCACGCTGCGAGTCTGAGACATTGAAGCCGCTGTCCCGGGGCTGCGCGGGGTTGACGGGGGCCGCCGTGGCCTGTCGAACTTTCATCATCTCAGGTCTCGCTTCAGGTTGTGTCGTCCTCTGTGTCCAATGTCCTTCGCGCTGGAATAGAGCCTGGCTCTGGCGAGGGGAATCTGGTCTTCCGTAGACAACACTTGCGGGCTTGAGGATCGGTATGTCGGCTATATCGAGAGTGGTCGGAATGTTCAGCCCAACATTGACGTTGGCCGCTGCAGTGGCAGCAATCCCGTTTTGGCTTTCGGGGCATTCGAGCTGGGCAGTGACGTCTTCCAGGTTCAGCTCCGGCTCGTAGCTGTCGGAGCTTGATGAATCCCGCCGAGTACCACCTTCTCGAGCCTGAGGCTTCTCCTGAAATGACGTTTCACGCTTTGGGCGCTGCTGCATCTTTGCAATCATGCCGCTAGAAGGCTCAACTGTAAATACCTGCGGAAGTGCCGCGGCAACTAGAGCAAGGGACTCCTTGTGTTTCCCAAACCCTTTTCGCAACGTCGGCAACGTCGGCAACTTCTCCAGATCGGGTGCACATATCATGTCCACTCGCCAATCTTTATGGTGGCCACTTCCTAGCTCCTCGTTGTGCTTGGCCCCAAAGTGCTGCACAAGTGCGTGGAAATTCCTTTCTTTTGAAGGGATTTCTTTGGCCAGCACACACGCCTTGCAACGCAGGTTCGTCAGTTTGCGGGCTGAGTCGCCGACTTTGCGATTAGATAGAGCTCCGAAGAAGACGTTGAATGGGGCCTCTTTACGAAATCGTTGCTCAAATCTCGTTGTTGAAAGATGGATGAAAACCAAAGCTTGCGCAGTGGATGAAAGGTCTTTGACGTGCGAAATCTTTGTCCAGGTCTCCTTCGCAACCTCAAGCATGAACGTCGACCATTTTGTCGGCTGACCGATGGGGTCCGCCGCTGCGTGCGCTGCGGCTGGGAATGCAGGCCGAACCTGGTGGGGAGCACTGAGACAGCCGTGGTGTAGACTTCCGGGGCCCTCGGCGTGTCCAGTATCCTGCTGGCCGGGCGAGGAAGAGGCGGCATGCCCCGGTGCTTGCGGGTGCAGCGGATAAGCTGGTGTATGAGGAGGATATTGCTGCGGTTCATGCGTAGCGGTATGACCTGACAGCGGTGCTACTTCGGCCGCGTAAGGGGTCGGCAAAGCATTCGCGGCCTGCGTCGCGTGAACGTACGGTTGATGGATCGTAACGTGTGATGGAAAGTCCGCCGCTGGCTGTGGACTGGAGTTGTGGAAGCCGTTAGAGGGCGGACGTCGCACGGACTCCGTACTGCCATTCCCAAGGGGATTTTGAAGTCGTTTCGGCTTCGATTCCGAATCAAACATCTTGAACTCTGGCCACTCCGCTCTCCAATCAACGACGATATTGCCCCTACTAAGGACTGTGGTGTGCTTTGCAGCATAGTGTTGTATGCCCGGCTGAAGTCCAAAGGCCTTCCGACTACCGTCGCAGGCACTGCAAAAGAAGAGCTCCTTGCGATACGGTTCGGTGTGTGGCTTGATCCTGGTATCGAATATCCATTTCATGTTCCCCACAGTCAGCTTCTGAGTCCAAGGCCCTCCTGGAGGATCAGTGATGGGTTCCCTGCCGGCGGCCCGTGCTTCTTCAGCCTGCTCCGATACATTGTCATAAAATTTGGAACGAACATGGAGCAAAACGTCGAGAGCAAAACGTGAGGCTGTCTTCTTTGAGACATCTTCCCCATCATTCCAGGCATCTCGGATGAGCTCGTCGGCCAGTTCAGATATCTTGGCACGCAGAGGTCCTTGAGCCTCATCCCATGCTTTGTCGACGACTTCACCTTGCGGCTCGATTGCTGAGCTCCTGGGCTGACCTGGTTTGGCGAAAGCCTGAGAAGCTATGGCGTTTGCACTACCTTTCCTCGCTCGCTTCTCCGCAACTTCTCGATGGTCAAGCAGACGCGGCTTGAGAATATCCCAGGCCTTGTCATCAAGTGGCGTAGTTATTTGCACCGCTGCTTGGAAAGAGGGAGCGTGCACGAGGACAGCGGGAGTCATGGGCGGTTCGAGCAGCAATGCTCGGCGTTCAATCTCGGCCTTTCTCCGGGCCTTGTGCTCGTTCGCCTCGGTTTTCGTAAACCTTTGCTGCCCTGGAGGGCGGGTGCCTAGTCCTGGATGCAGATTTGTTGCCTCTACACTAATACTCGTCAGGTCTAAACTGCGTTAGCTGTACGCCCCTTCAGTAGGAAGGAGAAATATTTCATACCATTGTCACTGGTGTCTGCTCTGACTAAAGACGAAGAAATCTCGCCAATCTGTTCTGCAGTATAAAAAGACTCCAACATCTCGCGCAAAGGTTCGGTCAACGCTGTTGCATCTTTCGAAGCTGGCGCCTGTAGGCTCTGCCGAGACGTGCGCATGTCATGAACGCCGCCAGACAGATACCACCTCTCCCAACGAGAAGCCTCAGCGAGTGCGCGCTTTCCGCGGGCTTCCAGACCTTTGCTCCATTCCTCGGCGGTTGCGTAACCGAGCGATTTGACTGCTTGAAACTCAGCATTGATGGTTTTGAGCTGCGTCGAGTAGAATGTCTTTGTGATCTGGGTTTGCAGGGACCCTATACCGCTTGTCAAGACCTGGGGAGGTATGACATGCAATCCCGAAGTTAGAAAAACCATTGGCAGGCCAGCCAGAAGAAACGAAGGCGTTGAGGATGAGAGAAGAACCTCTACTTCCTGCGCAGATCGTGTTAGAGACGGGCCATCGCCCATGAGGTGGATCAGGACGTACCTTGACAACGTTGTGCGAGAGGCATCTACCACAAGAGACAATGAAAAAGGGAAACACAGGCGATACGCCCTTGGCGCCAGGACCGCGAGTCCAATGATCCTGCGTCTTCCCAGGGACTGAGCGATCGCGAACATTGCAGAACTGGCAAGTTCGTGAGCAGCAGAAGCGCCACATATCAATCTCTGATTTGTCCTTCAGAGGCCCGGGCATATGGGGCCAGAAGGAGCGCCGTGAAGCCTGCCAGATGGCATCGGGCTTCATCAGCATCAATTTTTGAGACGGTACAGTGGAAACCTTGACTTCCGCCGTATAGGAAGGGTCAAGGTATGTGCGGAACAGTTTGTTGACAGTCAACAACCTGCCCAGTGTCTTGGGGGGTAGAAACGTAAAAACACGATGCCATATCTCCGCTGGGAGATGATGGGCCAAGTTCCTGGAGGCTTCGGAAACGAAGCCTCCAGTGGTCTCCTCGCCATCTGCGGCAAGTTTTGCCCTTTTGGAAGCCCTCTTTGACGCAGCCCGTTCGTGAGAGCTGGTAGAATCCGGGGGCTTTCTCTTCATGTGCGAGCCACCTTGCAAGTCTCCCGCCATCTCCGTCGCCAGATCTGGAGTAAGGATTGCTGGTGTTGCGAATGTTGAGGAGCGTGTTGCGTCATTGACGGTGTCAAAACGATCGTCTGAAGGGATGAGGACTGGTACGAGTACGGCAGTTGTTAGATTCTGACTAAGCAAGATCCACCACTGCATGCTCTTAGAGCCCATCCATTAGCTCTTCATTAGCTCTTCATGCGCTCTTCTTTGCGATCCTTCAGGCAGCAGAAGGGAGTTTGTTCATATTCAAATCTCATACGGAGTAGTCCGTACATTTTATGGTATCAGCCCCAAGTATGCCCGCCCATAGACCCATAGCATCGTAAAAGTACTTGTACATTTCAGTGAAGCTCGTTACTGCCCGTTCATCCTGCGACCAGGTTCTTGTTCGGAAGACTGATCTCCTGTTCCATATATCTGGAAGCTTTGGTCCGCTCCCCAATTCGCCATCTGCGTGTAGTTTTCGAAAGCGCCCTTTGCGGTATTGTCAGTTTATGCACCAGACTATGACACAGCTATGCTTACCCAGTCGAAATTTGCCGCCGTCATCCCGGCGGCAGTGCCGGAGTTGCCGCCAAGATTCGTGAACATGGACAGCGGGGACGCAGCGCCCGTGGCGTTGTAGCCGTCCGTCTGCATGTCACCCATGTTCGGGGGCGGTAGGCTGAGTTCCATTCCCATGAAAGCACTGCTGCTGTTGTTTGAGAAAGGACTCATTCCAAAATCAAAGTTCCCGAAGCCATCGGTGGACATCATGCCCGTGCCCGTGCCCATGCCTGGCGTTTGTTCCATGCCAAAATTCGACCCCAAGGTCGATACCGAGTCCGTTCGCAAAGGCATGGAGCCATTGACATTCTGAGCCGGATCCTTGATCTTCTCCAACATGATCTCAATGATCTTGGAGGCCTTGAATGCCTCCATCGATGAGTCTACGAGGCTCTTCCAGATGGTCGTCGCATCCTCCAGCGCGCCAACCATCTTGGATCGCTCTTCCGGAGACCAGAGGAATGCACCGTCATGGTCCTGAGGCGCCCCCGACTGCGCAGCCATGTTGTCGTAGTGAAGGTCCAAGACGATAAGCATAGCTGGCAAGGTAAATTCCCTTGTTGCTACCGATTTGACGTACCAGCTCACAGCTCGGAGCCTACCGTTGCCCTGCGACTCGCGGTGGAGCGTCTGTAGGTGGCTCATCGCTTGTAGCGACGCTTCGATGGCACTGCGCCGCGAATGGGCATATCTCGGATTCTGACGAGCCCTGGTAATGTATTTGCGATGCAGCAGGCAGAGAATCTTCTGGTACAAGATGTCTACGTTGAATCTGGCGATGAGCAACGTGACTGGTTCGTGGCTCCCTTCAAGCGAGCCAAACTTGAGATGGGGCGCGAGCTCCTGCATCACCTGCCGAAGCTTTGCGTCGAATCGTATGATCTCATCATAGGAAATGTGTCTCCCAACCATGGTTGTGGCTTGAAGAATGTTGCCCAGCTCGTTGCAGAGCCTGGCCTTAGCAATCATGTACGATATTGGTGTCGCATCCGTATTGGGTCGAGACTTTGGCAATACCTTCATGCCCGGGTGGAACTCGTCGTCATATAGATTATTCGGCAGCTTCGTATCACAGTCGTGCTCGTAGATCATGCTCGGTAGAGATACCTGATGCGAAAAAATGACATCAGACATCCGCACGAGGGCCCACGTTCTTCGCCTCATTTCCTGCCCTTGCGTCAGATCCCCGATTTCTCATGAGTCTCAATCGTTATCTACTTACTGCTTGAAAAGGAGTGAGCGACGGAAAAGATTTCGCGTCGCGATGGTACCCCATTCGAAAAGCTGTCCTGGTGATCAAAGAGACGATCATCCAGAGTCCGAGGTCAGCATCCCACCGCGACGAGTATTCGCCAAAGACGTATAGGAGCATCGTTTCGACGGTGTGCTCCACCGGTTTCGTATAGTCGGACTTGATGAGACACTGTACGGTCCGCAGGCGAAAGTCGGAGGCGAGTTCCAAAGTCCGGCCTTTCCATTCTGATGGCTCATCTCCCACTTTGTGATAGCTCAACATGGCGAGGCAGAGCACAGAGTAGAGGAGGCCCAACCACATTACGGGCGTCTTGGACGGGTCTTGCCAGTGAGAGCGGAGCTGCTGCAAAAATGTCGGCCCATGGATGATGCTTACGGCATTGTCCATTGAGTTGAAGTAACGGCTGCATAGTGCAAGGACGCTGGCCTTGGGCGGCAGACCTGACCGAAGCTCAAGTTCCGACGCAGGAACGGCGCCGAACAGCAGGGTTGGTCCCTCGCAAGCCAACACGGATTTGGTCGACTTGACACGCTCGTAACTCGTCTCGAGCTCTTTCTTGTGAGATGTAAAGTAATTTTTGACCTCGGCAATGTCGGCGAGAATCAAGTGCCAGTGATCCTGTCCAAAGTACATGGACTTGCCCTTGTCTGTGTCGACTTTCAGTACGCCCAGGGACGTGGCGAGGCTCTCGTCAACGTCGCTATCATCGTCTGCCATTGCCGCTTCTTCCTGCTCAATCTTGTTTGATGAGCCGCTGTCAGTCACAGACTGAGAGAACGAGGTGCTCGCTCGGCCGGTGGAGTCGTCAATGTTTGCTCCATTATGCATCAGAGACAGCACCAGACCTTCTAGGCGATCGATTCGATTTTGCATATCATCCGGGCTCGAGTCTTCTTGGTCGCGGCTCTTCTTACGAGCCGCAGGTGCCGCGTAGGAACATGATGTCGTGCCCATGCCTTCGCGTTTCGTACAGTTGCTGCACGGATGACTCCTGTCACATTTTCTATCAAGCGGTTAGCGAGGACAACAGCATGTCGACGAGCGCCTCGGCTCACAATCTAGTAATCAGTCAGCAACCTGCACTCTTTCAATGGAAACTGGACGTCCAAGACGCACTTTCTTGTCCTGCAAGGATAGCAGCTCAGCGGCACGCGATTCCTCTTGCGAACAACCCGAAACTGCTCCTCAGGGGAGCGACCCCCAGTAGACGAGTTCGTGGAAGGCGGAGTAGGCGACATTGCTGTGGTATTGCGGTTTGCGCCGTTGCAGTGGCGAGCTTTTAGGCGGTGCGGTGTTTCGGACTTAAGGCGCGCCCCAAGGCAGAAAGCCGTTCGTGATGTTGCGGCGCCAGCGCCGGGAGTCGAGACACTCAGTGATCAAGGCGCGTCGTCTCGAATTGGGAGAAATCAGATGATGATGAACCACCAGAGGCTCAGTCGCAGAGCCTCGGGAGTCGTTACGTCTCACGTTTGGCAGCGGGAATGGTGCAAGGCCGGGTGGCGTCGAGTCCAGTGATGTACACGCGCAACTACCTAGCAAGGCGAGGGTCGGCCGCTCACGCCGCGTTGCTAGCTGTGTCGAGTCCTGGCCTTGATCGCGCAGGTAATGTTCGTGAGCTCGATGAAAAGCTGATTTGGGGAGCGCGGAGGCGCGAGGCGATTCTGAACTGGCAACCGTTTCCGGACCGGGTCGCGAGCAGAGTCAACAATAATGTCCGGCCACCTCGCGCAGTCTGTCGATTCGTAGTGCGATGGCGCGGGTATCGTCGAGTCGCCGTAACGACCGTCCACAGCACTCACTCCAAAGTAAACAAGAGTGCAAATCGCGCAAGTGAAGACAAAGAAAAGGTGAGATTTGAAGAAACGCGGAAGCGTTGGAGCACGACGTCAGCCCTATTGAGTACCTGGCGTTGGCGATACTTTGAGCCAGCTGGGATGGTGGGGGGGGGGGGGTGCGTTGGACCGGGGGCAACGAGTGACGATCGATACGTACTCCTCAAGCTCTGTCTTTACGGGTCGCTCGGTCAGATTGCAGAAGAGTCAAATGCCGAGCGGCGATATTGCAGCTCATTTCGGGGGTGGCTCCATGTTTAAACTAGACTCGGGACACACAAAAGGCGTGGCATCGGTCTTGCACACAGCGTGCAATCCCCCCCCCCTTCCAGGCGCTACAGCGCCTCAAGCATCTCATGTAAATGGTGGGAGTCGTCTTGACACTAACATCCCACAGTATCGACCGAGATTAGGTGTCACAATATCAGGACAATGCTCGACTAATCCGATGCGATATTCTGGAGTCTACAAAGCATCCGCGGAATACTCTTCTTTACCATATGTACAGAAATGCGGAAAGCCGGTGGGCATCGTCATGGACGTCTGCTGCCGCACTTTGTGGCCTACCCTACATCCACGTCAATCTTGCGGCGGAAGCCCAGCATCCCTGCCAGCGCAGCTCCAGCTCCTGCCAATGACAGCGACTCACTCCCGCTCCTCATAGAAACTCTGGAGGCTACTGTGGGTACGTAAGCGCGTCTGTAGCGGAGCCCCCTTCCCGCCTGTTGTGAGTCACATTGAGACACTAGCGAGCGCCCGCTCAGATATTTGTCAGCCGTGGAAATGCCTCTCACCGCAGCCGTGGCCTCAACCACAGACTAGTCGCGACTCGCAAGTGCCGGAGTGCTTGACGGGCCATGCTCTAATCAATCAATGTACCTCTTGGTCTAGCTGTGCACTCGCAACGAAGGCGCCTGAACTGCATGTCTCATATTTCGAAGGCATATTAAATGTCATGACATTTATACCGTAAAAAGGAGGCATTGAACAGGCTGATTGTGCCTTTTATCCCCCTACCTAAACGCCCTCGTAAAGTTGGCTCGTCATCATCAACGAACGCTTCAACATGTGGGTCTGCATTGCAAACCTCGTCAAGTGTACTCAAGTGAGCGGCCCATCCTCCCCACAACTGCATTTGCTGGCGAGAGTACCTTGCCGCTTGCTTGCACCTTTCCCTGAATAGATCCAAACCCTACAGGCCTGCGCGGCTCAGTAGGATTCCCTCTCAACTCAGCCGTCCCGTCCGATGCCATGCTTGGTGACGGGCTCCTGGAGGTCTACCCGCGACAATCGCCTCGCCAGGCTCGAGACTGAATGACGTGCATCTTCTGTGAGGTGGATGTCGAGACATCGCCGAAGTTTCCAGGTCCGACTCACGCCGCGGCTGCGTCGGCAGAGCCGCTGACGCTGTATGGCTTGAAGAAGTCTTCGCTGTTCCCAATCTCCTCCTTGACCTGGTCCCAAATGTCAGTTACACGCGGGAAGAGAGAGCTCATCACAGGCCAACTTACAATGTCCAATCCACCAACGAGCTCACCGTCCATCCACAGCTGCGGGTAGGTCGGCCACTCGGCGTACTCTTTCAAGCCTTGGCGCACCTCGTCGTCGGCCAGGATGTTGAAGAAGCCGTACTTGACCGAGTGCTCTCGCAATATAGCGACGAGCTGCCTGGAAAAGCCGCATTGCGGAGAGCTGGGGGTGCCCTTCATGAACAGCATCACGGGCGCTGCCTTGACGAGATTGCCCAGGCGCTTGAACAGCTCCTCCTTTTGCTTCTCCGGATCCACGCTGCCCTGGTCTTCCTTGGGCTGGCCACCTGCGTGCTCCAAACCATTGGTCGCGCCAGTCGTAGAAGGGGCCTTGCCGTCGCTGCGAGCGTGCGTCTCAATGGCGGCTCTGACCTTGACGGCGCTGCTGCCGCTGACGGTCTCGATGACCTGGCCGTTCCTCAAGAGGACCAGGAACGGGACAGCGGTGACGTCGTATGTCTCGCTAATGTCGCTCAGCTCCTCTGCGTTCATCGACACCCACGTGGTGCTCGGTGGTTCGGTGACGGGGTACTCGGAGGCCAGCGTCGAGAGGACCGTGGCCATCTGGGCACACGGCGCGGCCCATGGCGCATGGAAGGAGATGACGAGGAGCGTCGACGCCGGCACAGAGGCTAGCAGCTGCTCCCACTGCGCGCCAGAGGTAACTTCGGTGATCGTCGACATCGTGGGCTGGGTGAACGCAAAGGCACGGGCGATGAAGTCGGCTGATGGATCAGATTGAAGTGGGATGGGCTCGCACGCAGCACAGGGTTGAATTTTGGCGGGGCACTGGCAGTTTGGAGGTCGCCGACCCGGGAGGGGCCAGTTGCAAATCATTAGGTTGCGCTGAGGAGCACATGCGTCATTTTGCCTGCTTCGGATTGGCGGGGCCTGGCACCGGGCTTCCAGCACTGGCTTCCATCCATGGATGGATCCAATGCTTCCAGCGAACGACGGCGGGCGTCCCACCAGGCACTATGGCACCCCAGCGCCTGGGAACCTGACAGACGATGACCCACTAACTGCAGCACAGCCACCGGCGACGTGCCAGCTGTTACGCTCGTAAGCGGACGCCCCCTTCAGGCTCCTGACCTCGCTGCGGCTCCGTCACCCCGCCCCGCCGGGCTGCAACGTCAGCGTCGACGTCGCCGCCAACCCCGAACCGAGCTCCTTGTCTGCTGTCAGCAAACCTCCTCCGCAGGCCTCGTACTGCGCCCGCTGCAAGCTCAAGCGCCCGCCTCCTCTCGTCGCTGCACTGCTTCGTCCCAGCTGTGCTGTACTTGCCTAGTTTGGCCGTCACGTCGCTCACCTGGATCTTCGCGTTGCCGCCAGCGGGGAAGCTTGTCAGTCTAGCACGTCGCCTCTCGTCAGGTGAAGGGAAGGACTGCTGCTCCGTCGTGAAGCTGCTCACCTGCAACGTCGTTGCTCCTCAGCTCCTCAACCAACAAGTCCACCACTGCCAACCATTCGCAGAGCAATTTGCCGCCTCTTTTCAACATGGCATCGTTGAATCTGTCCATCAACGGGCCGTCCATAAAGAGCAGCTACAACGGAGTCGTCAACGGCCCTCCGCCGCCGTCCGCCTCGCCTACCTATGCGCAATGGGCTCTCTTCTCGGTGCAGGCACCTCTCATGAGTGCATTTCAAGATAGCGGCGCCAAGGAGAGCATACTCAAGGTCGAGAGCACAGGCGGTATGAGTACCCGACATGGGCGGCGGCCTCTACGCAGCGGCAGCACCGGAACGCTAACGCTAACGCGCTGCAGACGGTGAATTGGCCGAGTTGACAGAAGACTTCAACGAAGGACGCATCCAATTCGCCTTCGTCAAGGTCAAGGACCCCAACTCGGCTCTCCCTAAATGTGTCCTCATCGCGTGGTGCGGAGGCGGTGTTCCGGAACGCACAAAGGGGTACTTCACCAGCCACACGGCCGCCGTCGCCAAAGTGCTTCATGGGTACCACGTCCAGATCACTGCCCGTTCCGATGGCGATCTTGAGATCGAATCAATCATGAAGAAAGTGTCCGATGCTTCCGGCTCGAAATACTCGGCCGGTGACTCGGGGTACGCCGCTTCCTCGGCGCCCCCTCCCGTCAAGTCGAAACCTGTCTTCACCCCGACGGCGTCCAGTTCCGGTCGCCTGGCCGATCCACTCGTTGCGGCTCGAGGCAGGAGGGACGAAAACGTCGACGAGGAAGGCTGGGGTGCCGATGCTCCTCCAGTCACGAGAACACAAATCGAGAAGGTCGAGTCAGCTTACCGACCAACCAAAGTCAACATGTCCGAGCTCACGAGTCAGAAGCCAGAGACTTCCCGCTTCGCCGGTAGCAGCCGACAGGGCGGAGGTCCAGGCGATGTCATCGGCGGAGGCTACCAGCCAGTAGGCAAGGTAGATATTGCTGCAATCCGAGCCGCGGCAAAGAACAAGGACGATGATCGACCGGCTCCGGTCAGAGGAGCATACGAGCCCATTGGCAAGGTCGACATTGCCGCTATCCGGGCAAAGTCCCAAAAACCCGCTGCCGAGGAGGAGCCAACCGACGATGCTCCTGCGCCGAAGCCAGTCGCTGACAGGGCCGCTGCGTTCTCACAGCCCAGCCAGTCAGAGCGGATTACTTCTCTGCCCAAGCCCAAGGTGGCCAACAAGTTTGGAGGAGCCTCGAGCTTTACAGGCACAAAAGCGCCGACCCCTGGCGGCCTTGGTTTTGGAGCCCCGAGCGTCCCTGCTGCTGCTCCCGTTGGTGCCGCCAGCCGAACATTCGCTGACCAGGGAGGCAAAACTCCCGCTCAGCTCTGGGCCGAGAAAAAGGCAAAGGAACGAGGCTCCGACGTTGGGAGCGGTGCTGGTGTACCATCAGCTACCTCACCTATTGCTGCCCAGACGAGCGGCGGCGGCGAGTGGCGTAGCGGATACAGTGGCAAGAGTTGGGCTACGGTGCAGACCCCTAGCTACACTCGCGGTGGACCGGAGAATGTGAGCCAGCAAAACACGGGAGATGCCGAGAAGAGTGCCGAGGAAGAGCGAACACAACCCGCTGGAGGGGTATCTGCGCTCAAGGATCGGTTCAAGGATGCACCCCCAATGGGGTCGGCAGATGGGCCTCGTGCGTCTCACGCGACGGAAGAGGAGCCCGAGCCCTCGCCAGCCCCGCCACCAGTCCCAGCTACATCCAGGCCGTCCGGCGGCTTTGCGCTCCCAGGTCTCCCAAGCCGTCCCGCGGCGCCTGATGAGGACGAGGAAGATGAAGAGGAAGACTTCCGAGCCATTGATGAGCAAAGGGACTCTTCTCCAATCCGTGTGGCTGCCCCTGTGGCGCGTGGCGGCCAGACGGAGGCTGAGAGGTTCGATGACCGCCCGGCGCCACCTCCCGTACGGCCCAGCCAGATCGATGTGCCCGAGGAAGAGGATCTCCCAGATGAAGAGGAGGCGACACAGATGGCCCGAGGAGCAGCTGCCGCCGTGGCCGAGCAAGCCTATGAACCAGAGCATGAGGCAGCGCATGAGGCAGCGCACGAGGCTCAGCAGGGGACCAAGCGTGCCGTCATCCAATTCGACTACGAGAAGGCCGAGGACAACGAAATTGACCTCACCGAGGGCGATTATGTGACCAACATCGACATGGTGGACGAGGACTGGTGGATGGGCACCAACTCCAGGGGCGAGAGCGGCCTGTTCCCAAGCAACTACGTGGAGCTTGTCGACGACGAGCCTCACGGTGCCTCGGCTCACGCGCCTCCAGCTCCCGCAGCTGCGCCGCGATCCGCGGCGGCCGCGGAGCCAGAGCCGGCTCATGCAGCAAGTGCAGGGGCCGGCCCGACAGCGACTGCTCTCTACGACTACGAAGCAGCCGAAGACAATGGTAGGCCAATTGATGCGTTTGGAGTCCAGCAGCGCACTAACTCGTCATCTATAGAATTGTCATTCCCCGAGGACGCGAGAATAACAAGTCTGGAGTTTCCCGACGAGGATTGGTGGTTTGGGCACTACCAAGGGCAATCAGGGTTGTTCCCAGCCAACTACGTGCAGCTTGACTCTTGAAGGTAGCTGGAGAGGTATGGAACAGATCAGTCACGCCGAGGCCAGTGTTGTTGCTGCCCCTCGCTCGCATGATATTGAACCAAGACAGAAAAATGAGAGAATCAATCAACTCCTGCTCTAGATGATGGTTCCCAATCACCACCAATAGCCCTGCCCTTGATTGGGGCTCCAAAGCGACTCGTCAGGTGCGACACCTCAAGGTACTGTACGAGTGATTGCAGAAACACAAAGGAAAGACGTCGAGTCTGTTAGAGACGTGGTGCTGAAGCGACACACCATGGTGCCATTGCTAGTGGTATTCATGACACTGCGCCGGCTCGGCGAACACAGGTGCCGTTTGTGAAGGAATCGGTAGTCAGACGAGGAGTCGTGCGCGTGTACGAAGCCGTTGCTGCGTAGAAAGCTTCCCATCCATCGTGACGGAGTGTTTTGCGGCGCGTCTAGAAGAGGCACTCGCAGCAATCAATGCTGTGGGTTCAAAAGTCAGTATCGCATCCCGGCTTTAGGGGTGCAGGACAGGGCGAGGTCAATCGGTCACGTACCAGCACTCGCAACCTTCCTCGACGGCGCAGCAACAACACATGGCAGCTATGCAGGCCATGAGGCAGTTGTTGCTGCCGCCCTTCTTGCCACGGGACGAGTCCTCGGGGGGAGGGCCCTGCTGGTACTGCATCTGTGGGTGGCCCTGGGGAGGTCCGTAGCCTCCCTGCTGACCGTAGCCCTGGGGCGGGCCGTACTGCTGCTGGTTGTAGCCGCCCTGGGGAGGGCCATAGCTCTATACGCCAAGAAGGCGGGTTAGCGGCAAGTTTGCGACAGGTGGCACGAGGTCGGCGACGGCCGCGGCGACGACGACGACGATGCTGGTGATGGATGGGGCGGTCGGCTTACAGCTTGAGGCTGCTGGGGGTAGCCACCCTGCTGCTGGTGCTGGTAGTAATCTTGGTTGGACATGCTGGCGATAGGGGGGGGACGAGAGCTTCAGCAGTTGGGGCGAGGGTCCGGACGAGGGCGTGAAGCAAGCGGGCAGGCTGGCTGGGCTGGCTCGAGAGCGGGTGCGTGAGGTTGTGGGAACGAAGGATGACTTTGGTAGGGATGACTTTTCGCGCGACAGCAGTCAAAGGAGGGCCAAGGCTTTTTGTTTGAGACGTGGACAGCAGATGAGTCGGAAGGCAGTGCAGAGCACAGATGCAGGCCGTCGAGCGAGCGGTGGGTACCGGTACTCCGTCCGGCAGCTTTTTGGTGGAACACACACAGTGGCACAGGAACGGCTACGGGGGTGTGTTTATGGTGTGTCTCGCGAGGGGGTGGGACACGGGTCCCTGGAGATTGCCCTACCCGTATTACGCTGATGACGCCTGGTCGGTTGACGAGAGCGCCAACAGACGTTACAGCCTGGCTCTGCGAGTCGCCTGCCCGGGCGCGCTGGTGATGGCGGACGATAGTGGCAGCTGGGGCCGGGGAGGCTGGGGAGGAGAGGGAGGGAACCAAGGGAGACTTGTGGCGCAGAGACTACTGGATACGCGAAGGTGGTCAAAGTCAATGTCATTTGGGCTGAGTTGACGGATGAGGGTGCTGATGATGCAGCATGTGTGATGACGACGACGATGATGATGGGTACGGGACTTGATCAGAACGCGAGGACCGGGCGTCACCAACACGGCGGATGCCATTCATTGCCCCGATGCTTCCAAAACCCAACGGTTCCGGCTCACGTCGAGGTAAGTAAGGAACCATGTCCATACCATTCATCCATCCTTACCACGAAATCTCGCTTCGACGTGGCCGATCACAGCGGGGCGTGAGACAAGACCACCACGGCCATGTCCCGAGGCCGCGCCAGACTTTCGAGAAAGCGGCAAAGCAGGGGTCCTCCGAGCCCCGGAATCGCTCGATCCAGCCTGGGACTGGCCTTTCAGCTTCAAAGGGAGGCCCCCCCCCCCCAAACCTGGGTCCAATCGTTCGGCCCGGGCGCTGGGGGGGGGGGCTGTACGGCCAACATGCCGAACAGCCGTAGACCCATGCCCGTTGGAGGGCGCCCTCCCGTCCCCCAAGAAATTTAGCTCTCTGTCCTGCTGCGTGGCGCCGTAGGCTCGTTTCGCGGCCTTTTGGACGGTGGCCCGCTGCTGGGTCTCGAACGCGAAACGTTGTCGTCGTCGTCGTCGTCGTCGTATTAGTGCGTGGCCGGAGCGCGCGCCTCCGTTGGACTTGCTGGGCTGACTGGCTGGGAGCTGATGATTCCCGCCAGTGCATTCCCTCGTTAGGGGGGTGGGGGATGGGGGATATGAGGGTCTTTACCTCGTCTCGTCTGGTGCGTGCGGTTCGCGCCGTCTGCAGTACGGAATGCGGTACGAGGAGCCCGTAGTACTCGTACTGCGTACAGTGCCAGTATCGGCCCGCCGCAGCACCGGCGTCAGATTGTGCGCTGACATGCGCGCATGCAGGAGGGGTGTTCCCAAGGCTCGCTCGTCCAGAGTCGGGGGCCACGCCCATGAGCCTTGCTCGTGTGAAGTGCGGCAACAAAGTACGGACTATACATGTATACATAACCGCCCGTCCCTGCGTGATGCAACGCATCTCGTCGTTTCCTTCCGGCCTACGCAAGAACAGTACTTGAATATTGCCGTAGCTCCTGCCGTTTGGCATTGCGTCGTACGCGCGCGCCTAAGGCAGCTATTTGCAGCTTGCAACCTCGCGACGACATCCCACCAGCGTCGCCGCCTTCTGTATAGCATGCCGTACCAATTTACTATCGTCTGAGCCTCGATCAATGCGTCTCGTCCGTCGTCGCCCCCGATGAGCATCCCGGACGGGGCATATGTGCTCAACGTGGACCATGGGCAAAAGGCGCCACCGAGGGTTGCATCACAGCAACTCTGCTGTCCGCGGAGTTCTCATCTGCTGCGCCTCACATGGTGACCAACGCAGCGCTCGCCGAACTCGCTCGGACGAGTCCACACGGCGTCCGAGGGCATCCACTCAGATGCCCAGGCGGGTCTACCCGTCTGAGCCTTCGTCGAAGGACTGAACACCAATGCTTTTTGCCGGCTGTTCAACCACCTGGTCGACGGCGTCGTGCTGCTCTGATGAGATGCGGCTCGCCCCAAGTTGGGACTCCCATCTTGCACTGCATCAGGGCACATCAGACCGCCTCGGCCGCCCGTCTTGCTCTTGCCCTCGTTGCGCGGTGAATCCGCGTCCCCGCGAAATGCATCGTCGTGTTCTGCATAGTTGCGTCTTCCAAGCAGCCAGCACATTTCACCCTGTGACTGTACATGTCTCCTGGCCATCTTCTTGCCACTGAAAGCTCAGGCTCGTCTTTTCATTGACACCGTGGGTATATATATGCATTCTTCGGCGGCGCAAAACCCTTGCCCCATGGTCCAGATATATCCGCCCGTCATACCAGAGACGCACTTGAGCAACTCGAACATCCATCATTTCAAACTCAAGGTACTTGGACCTGAAAAGACCTGTAGCAGCCCGCTATAGTGCGGCTAGACACGCAGTCAACAACATTGGGCAAACGCCCTCAAAGTCGCAGATCGCCTCTTCCGGCGATGGCAGTTTCTGACTGGCAGAGCCACCATACCATCAGGCCTAACCTTGCCAATCCTGAGCCAGCATTACTAGCTAGTGGCAACGTCAATGATAGCTGCGTGAGCTTTTCGAGTCCTCGACGAGGTGCTGCTACCGAGTTGCAGCGTGTTGGTGAAACGCAGGATGATGATGCGGCGACGGTGAGGTCTGAAGATGTTGACAAACCGGCTGCTTCTCCAGCAGCACCTGTGCTCCAGCTTCCCGGACCGGAGCGGATGCACAACGGATGGGACGCGTCCAACGTCTCCACTGCCAAGTGCGACATGTGCCACAAACAGCGATGCGGTACAATACAAAAGTGCTCCGAGTGCAAACTCTCCGTGTGCAAAGAGTGCGCTTACGCGGGCCTATTGCAGGACGACGGGCGGCATGTTCTGAATCCGGAGGAAGTAGACTGGGCCACGACGACTCTTTCCAAAGGCCGAAAGGTCAAGACGTCTCGAGTGGTAGGGGGCCGAAGGGGTCGAGGGCCTCGCGGAGGAGGCGGCAGTCGGGGACAAGCTCGTGGCCGCGGCCGTGGCAGCAAAAGTGTCCATTCTCGAGCCACCTCCTCACGAGCGGTTGCAAATTCACTCTCGCCTACAGTCAGCTTACGAACGGAGACGGTGCCGCCCAACATCTACGATAAGTGGAACGAAGACCGCGGCTGCGGCAGCAACGCCGAGCACACGCTTGCACGAGAAATTGTCAGTCTTGATCAACGATCGTCGAAGCGTGCGAGAGACGACATGAGCCCTACAGCTTCTCCGCCGATGCAAGCTCATGACGTTGCCCGGATTCTTGCCGGAATGCCACGTATTCCACTACACAGCGAACAAGTCTCCATGAAGCGTCGCAAGTACGCTCACGATCTTCATGCTCTCAACGTCTTACCACCGGTTTGCTCTGCGCCTGATCCACGGCAGTCAGGAAACCTTCCTTCGTTGAGGACCCTACATTCATCGTTGGCCAGCGACAGTGTGCGCCTTCAACCTCCCATACTCAACAATGGCCTCCCACTTCTTCGGGCAACTCCAATAGCGTACATGGGCCACGTCCCGGCCCCTCGGAACGCTTCTGATGACCCAAATTCTAGCCAAACTCAGGCGTGGTTTGAGGCGCAACACCAAGCTTCACGCGCGTATGAGTATCCGACAGCTCCTCACTATCATCAGTCGAGCGGACCAGCCGTCTCCTACAATACCCCATCGCCATCACCAGCTGCTCAACACTCTTCTCGAGAGTTGCTCATTGTTGCTCCAACCCAGTTCAATGACCCATCTTTAGTTGTAACGGCACGTCGGCAGTCTCCGCCTGACGGCTACGATGAGCGTCCGCCAGCATACGAAAGCCTCCCCATCCACTCTCCTGTCGAGACTCAGCTCGCTCTATCGCCTGCAGGAGACGTCTGCGGCTCTCCTGCCGAAGGTGAGGGACAAGAAAGCATGCTAGCCACGGTCATGATCGAGGAAGAAGGCGCCAAGCTCAAGGAGGAAGCTTGCGAGATCCAGCGCTTGGAGCATCGGGATTGGCCGCTGTCACACTGCCTCCGCCTCGCAGCCAAGCGCAGCTGGGCCCGAATCCTGGCCGATCACCCTGCCCGTTGATCGTCAGGACGCGCTCAAGTCCCTTTTGCGCAGCCACGAACTTGGCTAGCCTAAAGATTGGCCTCGGGGGAGAAGGACAAGACTGCGAAGAACTGGCTCTGCGGATCGAAAAAACGTCCAAAAAACGACCTGCGAGTTCGGAAATGTCGCCGCTGAGCTTCTCGCTGGGCCAGGCAAAGGAGGACGGAAAGTGCTCAACCAAGAAGCGCGTAGAGCGTGCCCGCACTTGATATTAGCCGCAACAGACAGAGCGGATGAGCAAAGGCGTTGTGAGAAAGTAAACGGAATTACATGTGGATTTGAGCTACCGAGGGATGGAACTCATGCTGGGTTGGCAGCAGCAGCAGCACAGGCACTGCTCGTAGAAGTCTGCTAGAGGATCTGTTCGTTTTTTGTCGGGGCTCTGGGGACCGGCATCGCCTGGGCTGTCGTCAAGAGTAAAGGAGCACAGCCTGGCATGGCAGCACAGGCCTCTTTCCTTTCGGCGTTTTTATTGGTATACTGGACTCGTTGAGGGACTTGCCCGACAAGTCGGCTAGGTAGGCAGGGAATGCAGAAGATGTACCCGCAGGGCTGTGAAGTCATCTTCATCTCAGTCACTCAACCGTAGTCTACCTCTTCAGGTGCGCAAGGCAAGCCAAGGTGAGATGGGGAAAAAAGTCATCGAGATTCTCTATTCTGAGGGTAGCGCCGCAAAATGTACATGCCGCGCCCCGAAGTGCCCGGGGCCACTTTTCAACTCATTACATTCATGAGCAGCCCAGATTCCATCGCCAGCCAGAGTAACAAAGGACATTTACTCGGCGTTGGCCTCACCCTCGCCCTCGACCTCGTGCTCCTCCTCGTGGTCGTCGTCCTCGTCGAAGCTGGAAGTGGGGACCTCGTAGAGGCGCAGGATGGACTTGTTGGGATCCTTGACCAGGACGAACTTGCCGTCCTCGCTGTCGTCGCGCTTGAGGCACATGTCGGCAATGGTGCGGACGATGCCCCAGCCGTTGGACAGGGACAGGTTCATCTGGTTGGCAAAGTCGCGGGGCTTCCAGCCGACGACGCCGAGGATGACGTGCTTGTCGTTGGAGCGGGGGTTGACACGGGAGACGAATCTGAAGAAAGGGTTTAGCAAGATGATGACCGTGACGCGAGTCAGGTGGTAATAGACGAAAAAAACGTACCCGAGCTTCATGACGTCCGACTTGGACAGGATGCTCTGCACCGTCCACCTGGCCAGCTTGCAGCTGTTGTTCTTCATCTCCGTCGCCACGACGGCACCGCGCTGCGTGACGAGCTTGCTCCTCCAGTCGAGGGCGCCGCCGCTGCCCTGGGCCTTGCTGTCAAACTCGTTGAGCGCCTTGATGGTCATGGTCTGGTCCTCGCCGCTGATGGCGTTCTTCTGGACGGCGTCGACCTCGGTACGGACCACCAGGTAGACGGGCTCCTCCTCGTTGGTGGACAGGTCAAACTTCCTGTACTTGTAGGCCTTGCTGGCCGGGGGGTCGGCGTCCTCGGACGCGTTGTAGAAGGGGTTGGCCTGGCTCATGTCCACCTTGGCCGACTCGCTCTCGTTGACGACCTGGTTGGCGAAGTTGTGGTTGATGTAGGTGGCCTCCTCGGCCAGGGCCGCAGGCTGGTTGACGACGTCCTTGCCACCGTCGGCGGCATCCAGGGGTGCGTCGGCGGCGTTCTCGTTGACCGTCACCATGTCCAGCGTGGCGTTGTCGCGCTTGTCGAGGAAGATCTTGTTGCCCTGGCGCATAATGACAATGTCCCAGGGGTAGACGGAGCGGGGCGAGCACATGAGCATGGACAGGATGCTGTCGGTGGCGAAGATGGTGGCTTCGCCGCGGTCGGCGAGCTCCTGGATGACGGGGTCGGACGAGGTGGTGACGTTGTAGGCGGCACGGTCGATGGCCGTGAGCTTCTTCTCGGCACCCTTGACGGGCTGCTTGTCGTAGGAGCGGTCGTAGTAGTAGAGGAAGCCGTAGTCCTCGAGGTCCTCGCCCTCGTCGGCGTCGAGGTTCAGCTTGGCCAGGCGGTTGAAGTCAATCTCCTCGAGCAGCTGCCAGTCGGCCTTGATGTTGATGCTGGCATCACGGTTGCGAGCAGGCTTGTCATAGTCCTTCCAGCCAAAGCGACGGCCGCCCCGAGCACCCTGCTGGGGGCGCCCACCGCGGTCGTACGTCTGCCGTCCGCCGCGACCGCCGACCTGCTGGAACTGGCCGCCGCGTCCGCCACGGGAGTCGCCCCGGCCACCGCGCTGGCCGCGGCCGCGGGTGAAGATGGCTCCACGGCCGTATCTAGACTTGGTGGAGTCTCTGGTGTTGCTAACGAGCGAGTAGGCCGACTCGTCCTCGGCGGGCGGTGCGTTGAAGGTGACGGCGTGGCTGGATCCGTACACTTGCTGGTCTGGTGCGTCTGTTAGCCCTTTCTGCCCCCCCCCCTCTCCTGTCGGCTGCAGAAGCCCACGGATCGTACCTCTGTAGCTGCGGTTGTACTGCTGGCGTCCGCCGCGCTCGCGGTCCTTGCCCTCGGTGGTCCAGTCGGCCATGCGGCCCAGCTTGTCGCCTTTGGAGAAGGGCGCATACGGCACGCCGTTGAGCGTCGTGTCCGTGGTGACGCTGGGGCCCCAGCCGTCGCCGGGCGGGCAGCTCTCGCAGATCTTGACGTAATCGAGTGAGTCGGCCATCCTGGCGGCTGTTGAGCTGGAATGGGCGAGATGGGGGGGGGAGTCGAGCGTCGCAAAGTGAGGCCTCGTCTGCGTGGGAATTTGGCCTCGCAGGTAGAATCGAAATTGTGGTGGGGTGTGGGGCCGTCTGCCGAAAACTCGCACGCCCCGCGCCAGCAGCTGCCAGCAGCTGGCGGGCGCTCACCATCAGCGTCGCCCCATCGCTGGCTGTGTACTTAGGGCATGTTAACGCCATGCGCATTCAGAGGCATCTGCACCGTCCGACACGTCATCTCACGGTCACGCCCTTGGTCGGCAGCATTCGCATTGCCTTGCGGATAAAATCGTCACACGTCTTGATGTGGTATTCGCGCAAATACATGATTCCAGTGAGGCTCCGCGGCCCAACGCTAACAACCATCCACGCCCCATGGACATGCCTGACATCTCATTGCACCACGGTATCCAAACTCGAATGAATTCCAAACATGAAGCCATCGCCATCTCAGCATACCATAGTCTGCGGCTCGCACGGAAGCACGCTCTCAAAGGCGTCTCGCAGCTCAAACTCCTCCATCACCGCCCCGAATCTATGTCCGTCGAGTCAGCATGCAGGACCAGCAGGTTGCAGCAGAGGTAACCGTCAAACTCACCCGTAGCATCGGACTTTTCTGCCAAGATCCTCCGCGAGCTTTTTCAAGTCGTCCCTATCAAAGTCGGCAAACCTCGGATGGTTCATAATCATGCCCCAAGCCATGACAGGGGTAATCTCGCCATCCAGGTTCAGTCGCTTGCTCAGGTCGAGCAGCGTGGCCAAGTCGGCCCTGCTCAGCTCCCACGTCCCCTGGCCCGGATTGCCTCCGTCCCCTCGATCGTGCGTGTGTGTGTGCCCAAAAGGTGTCTCCGCCGTCAGGTTCGCAAACGGCGCAGGCGGACACGACCCCATCAGCGCATGCCCGCAAGGGTCACCATCTGCCCCGGTGCTTCGGTCAAGCAGGTACGGCAGGTGCTGCATGCAGGGCTTCTCGAGTCTACACGATGCCTCGGTAAACCGCAATCGTTAGCACACCCGATCTTTGTACACCTTGCGGCAGTTCGCGTGCCCTCTACGACGCAGCACCCTCCCTCACTGCGGGGGAGGTGAGAGGTAGGCTCTCGAGGAGGCGGAGTTATCGTACGTTAAGACGAAGTCAATGCCTGCCTGCTCAGAGTCGACGCCTTTGCCGTTCGGCGACTGCGCGGCACGGCGTAGTTGATCGCCCGTCCCGGCTTGGAGGTTGCTCGGGTGGCCCGAGGACGTGACTGACGCCGCAGTCGACTGCGACGGCGAGAATGTGCTTTGAGATCCAGGTGCGAAGCTGTTGCCAGGGCTCGTGCTCGCCAAGTCATCGAGGCCGCTCCTCGCCGCGAAGGGGATTCCGTGTTGCGCCAGTATATCCCGCAGCTGCTTATTCTCATCGGCCAACTTGTCCTTGTCCTGAGAAACGTTGCTGTATATTTCCTTGAGCCTGAGCACTTCGTCCTCCAGTGCCTTGATGTACAGCTCCTTTCTCTCACGATGGGTCCTGCGCAGTACACACGCTTGTCAGAGAAGCATCTCCCTGAATCCCGGAGCAAGTCGGGCTTACCTTTGGGCCTGCCGATTAAGTTCCTGTCTTCTGGTGAGAGCAGGCTTGCTGTCGGGCTTTGGACCGCGTCGCTTGGGTGGGTTGCCGGCCTCTGTCGTCGGCGTCAGTGGCCATGCCGGCGCAATGCTGCCCGGGAAGCTGGTCAGCCTTACCTCTTGTGGCTCGCTTGTCCGTGAGAGATTTGAAGAAATTCAGGGGCGACGGCGCGTTCCTCTCTTGACCACCCGAGGCCGTGCCATCCGGGGAGCTCTGCGATCGGTTACTCCCGTATTGGTCCGGGGACAGTGAAGACGACATGGCGGGCTAGCGATGCTGAACAGCGCCGGCGGATAGGAGAGTCCTGCTTGTGTCTCTCGTGGAGCGTGGAGCTGCAAGCACAGCGGACGATCGGTGTCTTCACGGTCATGTCAGTCAAAGCACTGTGAGGAGCAGCGACGTGAGAAGACGGCCACACGGTAGCCGGTGTAACGGCGGGCTGTCAGCGTCGCAACGAGCATCGGCACCGTCGGGACTGTGGCTGCGTGACAAATTGAACAATTCGCAGAGAACGCACCGGCTGTCGTGCCAAGGCGCTCGCCGTATCAGCTTGGGCGAGGCGTTGGTGCGATCAATGGGATGGGAGACGATGCCAGAAACCAGCCACTGAAGCAAGCCGTAGGGCTGGGCTTGCGTGCACGCCAGAGAGCGCTGGGTGGTGCCGAGGATTGCGCTGCAAGCGCGACACTGGAGAGCCTTAAAAGCGGCGCGTCTCTGCGACAAGCGATGCTCAATTATTCCGACGTGGACGAGGCAGGATGCTGGACAGCTTTGCGCAGTCGAGGAGCATGAATGAGCGTGGTAAGAGGATGGTGCAGGGGCGAAGAATGGCCTTATTTGAGTCGACACGCGGCGGGGTGGAGGGGGCCTGTGAGGGAAGCTGGGGACTTCCATTTGCCAGAATGGATGCTTGTTTCCCCCAGAATCGGCAATTGCCCGGTACTCGCAGCCCAGCATTGACTGCGCCCGAAGCCTCAGCTTGACGACAGTTCACGGGTACGGTGGGCATCACCCTACATGGCGGCGTCTGCGGCCCCGAAAAGCAACAGCTCGCCGCTCGGGTGGGCTGCCTTGCGTCGGGACCAAGTGTCCGACTCTGCACCGATGCCGTCCGCCGAAGCAAATGGGCTCGTGATCAGCCTCCACTACCAACCATCCATGTACGAGTAAACCCTCGCGAATCCTGCATGCCGCACTTACCCTCTTCGGCACCTAACGGCTCTTTCCAATGTTTCGCCCGTGTCTCGAACCTCTGGCCGGGGGCAGGGGGTGGGGCAGGAATGGATGTGATCCAATATGCCACGGGCAGTATGATGTACGTACGGCGTAGGCATGCAGCTGAGGCAGCGCGTTTAACCGCTAAATGGAGCATCATGGCGTCATGCAAATTCAGGCGGCGTGAGGCAGGTAGCCGGTGGCTGATGGGAGCAGCTGTCCGTGCCTGAAACGACTGTCCGTGCTACCGCGCTCTTCAATGTGTGAGCAGGACTCAAGCAAGATTCTTGGTGTTGTCGTTACTCGTACTCCTTGCCGCCCTCACAGTAGGTGTCCAGTGATACCACCATGGCCCAGCTCAGCTCTCCCGTCACGCATTCCCGTGGCCTAGCCCTGACCTTGCCGTGGGGTTTGTACCTCTGCTTCGCCGACATCGCCCTGTCGTTGCTGCTACCGCTGCGGCTCCTGGCGCCGCGTTTCGTCTACGACGCCTCGTCCCGGATTGCGGCGTCGGTATGGGCGTGGATCCAGCTCATATTCGAGCGCTTCAACGGCGCCGACATTGTCTGCTCTGGCGATGATCTCCCCGCGGGCGAGTCGGCAGTCATCGTGGCTAATCACGTTGCTTGGTCCGACTTTTACATGATCCAGGCCCTCGCGCAACGCGCGCGCATGCTGGGCCGCTGCCGGTACTTTGCCAAGCGCCAGCTGCGCATTGTGCCGTTCCTTGGATGGGGTCTCTGGGCCATGGGCATGCCCATGGTAAGCCGGAACTGGCTCAGGGACAAGGTGGAACTGGACCGCGTCTTCGCACATATCGTCCACGGCGGATACCCCACGTGTGAGTGACTTGCTTTACCAACGTGTCCCGGCCCTCGTCTGATGCAGAATCCTAGGGCTCATCAGCTTTAGTGAGGCTACGCGATTCACCAAGAGAAAGCATCAAGAGTCACTGGCGTGGTGCAAGAAGATGGACCGGCCGCAGCCGATGCACCTCTTGTATCCTCGAACCAAGGGCTTTGTGACCACAGTCCAGCACCTGCGCAAGGCACCCCATGTCAAAGCCGTGTACGACTTCACTATTGCTTACCAGCAACATGGAGTATTCCAGGCTGCCCCTTCCATATGGGACACGTTGCGTGTGCCGGGCCTGAGCGGCCGCTGCGGGTTCAGGTTTCATGTACACGCTCGACGATTCCCCATAGAATCACTACCGACCACCGACGAAGAGCTGGCAAAGTGGCTTGAGCAACGGTGGGTAGAAAAAGGAGAATGGCTCGAAGCTCAGAGACGGAAATGGCTGTCTCCTAGCAAGCCGTTGGTATGAAGTATGGGGTTCTCATTTACATTCGCCTGGTTCTCGTCCAACTCTCATGCAGGAACGTTCACTGGCCACTCGGGCACAATCATCAAAACAGGATGACAGGCATGGATATGACTGGGACTTTGGGCGGCGCATTCACCGTGAGCTTCATGCGCCCAATCATTAGCGCTGGAGTAGGTGTGCGTCTCGTAGTCAGCTTGGTACGTGAAGCATGACTAAGCCGGTTTTCTCGTAATTAATTCTCGGTGAGTTGGTCCAACAAGACATACCTTATGTAGCCGAAGCCCGAGCTGCGGATGATCTAGAGCACCGTTTGCCTGTCCAATCGTTCGCTTTGAGCTTTCCCTTCACGCACCTGCACCCTCCTAAACAACCTAGCGCTTTCTGTGTATTCTGTCAGTTTTGAGTTGCTTCGTTAGAGCCGAGTAGTGTTTTGTACGTCGCCAACCTCTATGTATCTGGGTCAGTGGGCATGGCAGCTGATTACGGGATCTTTCACACAAGGGACATTATACGTGCATCGCATATTGGGTGGTGGCAAAGGAGGGCGTCTACCGACATGACAATTGGACCGTTCAAAACCAACGCAATGTTCCATCTCATATTAGGTGTTTGAAGTACGTACGCCAACAATTTAGGCCGAGTTCAGTGTTGCACGGCACCGCTACTTGCGCCACGCATACTTATTGATAGGGGCGGCGACGCTAGACGATCTAGAATCCAAGGAGTGGTGGGGGAGAGACCATGCATGCATGGTGTCTCGGGGAGGCCAGCAGGACTGCGGGCAGAGCCAACTCCAAGTGTCCAACGCACCTCATGCGGGACAGTCTTCCCCCAGCTAATAGGAATCTAGTCTTTGGTATGATGAGATGTCCGCGTATGCATTCTCAGGACTCGACTGGGCGGTCTATTACTGGCCACAGTGGGCAAACTGATGCTGCTCGGCTCCAATCCTTTCCGCCTTCACTTTCGCAGGGCAAGCACAGGTCCTGTCAGACGGTATTGGCTTTTGGAGGATTGCAGCTTATTGGATGGAGGGCGTGTGCCATGACAATGTTTACTTATCAAACAGCGAAAGGCGGCCGAGAGAAGACGAGAGAAGAAGAAAGCACTGGCTGCCAGACAGAGTTGGCACTGTGGTGATGCGCTTGTCGCGGGCGTGTGGCGGCGAGTAAGATGGGTTAGCGTCGTTGCCGCTTTTGCTCCGGCTCAGCTCCGTCGCGGCACCAGCTTGACTCAGTCACCTGACTGGTTCTCACTGTTATGCCGCGATATAGATTTCCTCTAACCGGACACCAGTCGTGACGTAGTCGTTGGTTACATGTAGTCAGGCAAGAGAGACAATGATCCCATTCAGTTATTAAGAACAGAATACACTAAACGGCGGGACTTGAGCTCGTCGGGAATGCCGTCTTAGACCTGGAATGGAGAAGGGCATAATTCCAGTCCTGTAAGTTGCGTCTAGTTCCTGTCTGCCAATTCAGACTTACGGGTAATATTCAGTGACAGAAGTACATGTACCATTCCCGCCTTTCAATAAAAAAGCTGAGAACGAGGCACTCGAGGCGCTGAGTCGCGGCTTTCAGCCACTGGAAGAAGCTGACGCCTGGTATTGGGTCATATGTCAACGAGGTATCGCTCTAACATCCACTCTGTAGGGTTGGCTTGGGGAGCAAGATTGGCAAGTCGCATTTTGGGGTAGCCATTACTAGCGCCTGCTCAAAATCAAGAAATCAGTAGACCCAGAGGATACATTGTGGGGCTTCCCAGGTGTGGGGAGCGATAGGTGGAAGCGGCGTGGGGATGACCGACTGTGTAAGGTATACTATTTTGTACATCGTCGTGGGCTACCAATGCTGCGTCCCCCGCCTGACCGGGCTTTCTCTCTTTCTCTTCATTCCAACGTCAGTGTCACCGGTAGATCTGACGCTTCGTTTCATAGCCTATCGAAATGTTTGAGATCATCACGGGGATTCTCTCAAGGGAGGCGGTAAAAGGGGATGAGTGATCTGCGCAGATGCTGAATACTTTAAAAGAATCCTATGCTTCGCAAAGGTAACATCATCATTCTCGCCATAATCCACCAAAACTAACTTCTAGCCTCTCCATATCCTTGGTGAATGAAAATCACATATACCTGCGAGTCTCTGATCCAGCCAGATGGGTTTCGTAGAGCCTTCGTTGCTTTGTTGCTTGAGTATACGCTTGGTTCGCGTAGTCTTCATGATTTTGGCGTTTTTCGGCAGTGTGATATGCGTAGGGATGATCTCTCAAGAAGTCATCTCGCATTCGCGAGTTCCTAGAGATCAGCAAATTTAATATAGCTTACTACTCTGGTGAAGGTACTTACTTGCATAGTCGTGTCCACTGATGCCTCCGCGGATGACTCGATCAGGCTTCCGTGCTGCAATTTGGACAAAGTCTCTATCGGTGTCTTTCCTTTTCCAGCCACCTCCTTATACTCCCGACGATATACCTTCACGGATGCATTTGACACTTCAGTATGTGCGGAGTACGCGTTGTAATTCTCTTCCGCCTTTTTTGATCCATATTCATCCCTATAGGTGGTTGGGTATTGCTGCCGACGAGTCTGCGCGTAATACTTCAGCTCTGCCTCTGACATTCTGCTGCTGGATCGGTACTGTGACGCCGTGTTGCGAGGATGAAGATGTCGAGGCAGAAGTCTGAAGGAGTGAAGGAACGACAAGACAGTGGTACAATGGTGTGAAGGCACAGTGGTGTGAATGCCATCAAATGGATGTAGACGACTTTCAGGTGCATTTATAGAGACGGCAGATTGGACTCCGCGAACAATCTCAGGGCCATTGCTACGGCCCTGCGATGTGCGCGCCAAAGCTGGTTGACTACGAAGTGCCTAATATCAGATCACCGTCTGGCACTTTGAATTCAGCGGGAATCTGCATGCTAACGCCCTGAAACCAGGTTTGGACTTCATTGTGTTGGTCAAACGGCCAAATTGTAGGCCGATTTGACCGGGCTCGTGAATTGAGTTGAATTTCTGCATGGAACATAAAGACCACCGGACTTTTCGCCAAGCATCCGCGTTTCCTCGTCGAGCTCGTCCGGCGGCTCCGAGTCTTAGGGACCCTTTCAAACGCCCCTTCAGTCCCTTGGCTGGGACCAACATGGCTGGCGTTTGAAATGGTCGCGGGGCTTCTTGATCCTCGAAGCGACCGCAAGGCGCTTGTGCATCAGGCGAGATCTCTAGTTGCCAATCACTTTGAGCACTGCGGGAGCTCCTGGAGCTGGCGAAACCAAGAGTTACTGCGCCACAATGCATGTTGGTTCGCAAATACTCGTATCTACGAACCCAATCCAGTGCTGCAGAGGTTGCACATTTGCGGCCAATATGTAGCTGCAAAGCCTAGCCGCCCTCCGCTTCAGCCTTGCATTGTTCGTTTCATTGCTTCTAGCTTGCTAGCTAGCTAGAGGTGGAAGAGAGCTTTGCGTCAATGAGATCTGTTTGTCGAGTACTCTTGGCTTGTGACATGGATCTGCAATGGGTCCACGCAGCCGCGGGCCGCATGATCCATCCAGGGACTCCTGTGACGTTTTCGGGAAGCAGTTTAGATGAGACGAGGTGAGCTATCAAACCTTACGGGCCTTCAGTTGTTTGGTTGATCTGGAGGAAGCCGCCGCGTGGCCTTCACCGAGCCAGGCTACATGTACCTTACCTTATGCTTTCCACACACGTTTGGTTGTGCTACCTGCTACTGTCCCCCTGGAGGTGTGCATCTCTCCGGAGGATAGAGCGTCGTCTGCGGCCGCCTCATGTGAGAGTTAAGGTACGGACGTATTGAATTCGTACATTGGCAGCGGCTTGCGGTCGCGTAAATTGGTTGGATGAGAGACCGCCAGGCCCGTCACCACTTGATTGACGGGACTCTCCACGGGTCAAGGAACCTAGTAGGTTGTTTGTCGGCTCCGTTTGGACCCTGATTCAGCGGCCCGGGAATCGTGGCACCGGCCTCAAGTCTTCAGTACCTCAAGCCCGGCGCTCTAGAACTGACATCTTCCACCCTTTCGCAACACGGGCTGTTTCATCGCCAACCTAACCCGGTCCCTTCCCTGCTCCGATATGGCTCTACATGTTCTCCCGACAGAGATCACGTCTCTCATCTTGGGACCTTGGATTCTCCCCAAGACTTTTTTTCCCTCATCAGCGCATCAGCACCCTGTTTTCGGGTGTACAATGGCTCGCCCCAACGAGCTCTCTCGGCCGTGCTCAGAAATGCCATTCTCCCCGACCCCCTCCCCCATGCGGTGGCTGCTGTTCGTGCCACGCTGCTCCTGGATTGCGACAGACCGAGTCTCTGGAGGCATTCCTAACGAGTATTTTCAGACCAAGTCTTTCGACTTCCCTACAGATAAGGAGAGCATGATCGTCCTGTGCCGTCTCTACTCGCAGACCACTTATTTCGTAGACGGATACTCCACTCGCGCCATGCGAACTCTGGGTCTCGGGCGAGATGACGAACCCAGCCTGTCGTCCACGGAACGCGCAAGGTTTCAGAGAGCTTTCTTTCGATATGAGCTCTATCCTAGAGTCTATCCTAGCGACTACCGTGCTCGGCCCTCTCATTCGCGTGCCTCGGCCGACGCGCAGTTCTCTCAGTTCCTAGCTCGGATTGACCCATGGGAGGTAGAGGAGATGAGCTGTGTCCACCACTACTTCGCGTCTCTTGTTGGGGAATTTATTGACGAACTCGAACACGAAGTTGTTCAGTCGGTTCTCACCGCCCCGAGTATTCGTCGCCCTCGTGGCTTGGGTCGCCCTCGCCCTTCATCTCCAGACCCCCCTCGGCGCAGAAGAATCCCAGTCACAACAGCCAGTGGGTGGGTGGATGACTCGATCATCGGCTCTTCGAAGACGACTTGGATTGAAACTGGCGAAGGGCAAATCAATGCTCATGATGACGGTATGAGATTCTTCGTTAACCTCGCGCTAAGGGATCTCAATATGTTCTCGAAGGATGGCAGATTCCACTCATCAAGCATCATCAGCCATCTCGGATCCTTGGGCTTGGCATTCACCTATTGCCTTACAACTGCGGATGAGAACGAACGCAAAGAAATCATTCTGAGACATGCTCCTCCAGTAGGGCGTCATTTCTTGCCTGAAGCGCTAGAATGCGCTACTGGTGTCCGGCCTCGAACTTTTATCTCGAACGAGGTTGACGATCGCGATATCTCACGGCCCAATCTTGGCTGGTGGCGTTCGTTCGAGGATTCGGAAGAAGCTCTCTACTTTCGGAACGACGACGTGTACTTTCAGATCAACGACAACGGCATCATGACATCTCCTCTACGAGAAAGGGCGTTCGTTTTCTGGGACGCCTATAGGCTTGCAGGTCCCGCGGGGGACAATCTCCGAAGAGCGAGAGACTTGGCTCCGGACGAGGTGGATCTACTCTTCGACCGAGACGCCCGCAAGAGCGCTGAAGAGCGGCTCGAAGGCGTCAGAATACCCCGGACGCTAATGCATAGGATTGAGAAGGAGTTTGGTTCTACCTTTGAACACCCCCGAACCACTAGTAGTTTCAGAAGGCTCTCTTCGCCCTTGTCCAGCCCTCATTCGTCGCCGAAGTTGCCAAATTCTACGGAGGGATATTCTCCCCGGACAGTTTATCAGGAGAGATGAGCGCGAAGGCCTAGTAGCCGAATAGTCAGGGAGCAGGATTCTCTCCAAGGACTACCCGGACCCACCCGGACTGCACATCGAACACTCCGAAAAAGGTACTAGAGGTCCTCTCAGGAAAGCCCATCGCCACCCGGGACCGGAGCCTGGACCGCATTCCTCGAAGACCGAGGCTACGGCTGTGGAGTTGGCGACCCAGCGTGGCAAATTGGAGCCAACCTAGGGACTAAATGCCGACGGGGATGACAAGGCAACGACAACGGTCATAGATTGCAGCAACTGGCCTTGACAGCATTCAGCATCTGTTCAAGCTAGCCGTTGTATAGTTGCATCTCTCATGGAATAGGCGAATCGAGATCTTGAAATATCGGCTGATCATGAAGAATAAAACGCCCGCGCATTCGTGATAGAATGAGCTTTCTATATTCAGCTCATAGGCTGGCCGATGGAAAGAAGTTCTGTGAGCCGCTTGTTCGTTCGCTTTAGCTCCAGGAACCGGAAAGGTCTTGGCCGAGATCTTTCTTAACTCTGTGTGACAAATTGCCGCTGCTTGCAACAGTGAAATATGCCTTCATCTGGTAGATTCATTGGCTTAGCTATTCTTCAGTGTTTCATACAGACCACTTCGAGGCTGATGAGAGTTCTTGCTTTGCAAAAAGGCTACGTCTACGGCGGTTCGTAAGGAGGCCTTCAAATGAAAGCTCATCCGCGTCTGTTTGCCAGTCCTTCAAAATTTATTCTACTTGTACCTGAGATGTTTCAGGCTCTTTGTCGCGTCATATTGTTCTGGATTTACTGGGACTCTTGGCCGAGTCAGATTCATGTACTGCTCAAATGCATCTTACAAGGCGGCCAGTTTCGGCAAGCGCCCAAATCCTCTTTGGTGTCAACGTCGGCCGCATGATGAGCAGCCGCGTTGCGAAGCCGCGTGCTCGCGCCTCTCGTGCGAGGCCTTCCTCGGCTTCCGACGGATTGTTGCTGGCCACTGCCATGAGTCCACGGTCGAGTCGTCAACAGCGAAGACCGCCTCAACAACGGCGTCTGGCTTTGCTGATCAGGCCTACAAAATGGGCATCCTCCTACCCTTGGACTCCAAGCCGCCTAAGAATCTCGAGGCGATTCGCAAACGATACAATCGGTCTCGACGAACAGCTTCGCCTCTCGTTGTCTTGCCTCCCTCGCTCACTTACACGATGTGAAGTCCGGCACGGGCAGGCACGGCCTTGGTCACTTACACGACATCCGTTGCACTCGGTCTTTGGTGTATTCGTTGGCCCTCAACAAAATAGTCAACGGCGGAGAGTATAGAGCTACGGCGCAGCAGAAGTGTAGTAGCACGATACTTGATTGTAGACTCGTAGTTGAAAGCGGAGAGTCTAGAAATTGCGTAAGCAGGCACGAAGTAAACGGGCGTCGAAAACGGTAGCATTCCCGTAGCAAAAATTACACACGAAGGAGGATTGTCCAACTATGGCGCGTGACAACACTCTGGAGTCAGGACTGGGATCGGCCACACGCCAGGAAGGGATTAGTGGGCTCAGGCCAGGCTCCCTCCAAAGCGGCGCTGCTCAGGTACCTACCTAATTAATTACCTGTACAATCAGACCTATCTACCTTACGAGGTGGAGTGATGAAGCGCCGGTGGACTGACCCGGGAGCCGGCGCGGCCTTGGCCCGTCCAGCTACCTTGCCTTGTTGTTGCCGCGCATGGTAACCCAAGGCAAGGCAAGGCAGAGCAACGGTCCGGGGTCAGGGGCCGGCAACAGAGCAGGAGAAGCACAGCGACGGCGACGGCGACGGCGACGGCGCAGGAGGTTGCATCTGTTGTTGTTTTCCACGGTCGGTGGCTCGCTTGGGTGGTATAGAGGCGGTTCAGGTGTCGGCGGAGCGGTGGAAGCACGCGGCGCAGGTGGTGGAGAGACGGCGGCGTAGAAGAGTGGAACGAACCGAGCACGGTGGAGACGGGGGTTTCGAAGCCTGACCTAGGTTGTCGACGTGCTGGCTTCACTTCGTACGGAGTACCTACACTACACTACGATTGCCTGGTCTGGTGTCGGGCAAAGGCACGGATGCATGCTGAGGGGCAAGCGCACTTCTGCGACCTGATCAGCACTGCAGACGTGAGCTGCTGCAGCACCGGCCGTGGGTGCCAAGCCGGGGGAGATGGTGTGCCGTGATTGGCTGCCAGCCTGCCTCCCCCGCTCAGCGTGTCATGGGGGGAGTCCTGGAGAACGCGACGGGAGCTCGGCACTCACTGACAGTCGTGCTCGTACAGTGGTGCAGTCCAGTGCCAGCAGCCACGCTCGCTGGATGCCAACGCCAGACGCCCGCCCATCGTGAAGCGCCATTCTGCTATCCTCCTCGCCGTCTCTCCCAGCGCCCACCACAGCCGCCCCGAGGCCGACTCTCGTCGTTGCACTGCTCGACATCCTACCAATCCATCCTCAATCAGCCTTCTCGCGTGCCTTAGCGGTCCCTCGCTTCACCTCGCCGTCCTTTTCCTCTCGAGCCCGCCGTCGCTTCCCGCTAGTAGTGTCACTGCCGTCCACCCTCGGCTCACGCACGCACCTCTCCGACCGACCCCTTCGAGGCGACTCGACTCGACTCGAATCCCCCCCCACGTCAGCGGCACACGATACGCACATCATGTATTCGAGTCTCGCGGCCCTGTAGTTCTGGCTTCGCTGCCAGACCCCGAGTCTCCCGGAACAACAGCCGCTCGTCGGCCTGCCCGCCAACCTGCCAGTCGTGAGCTGGCTGTGAAGCCGTGGCCTTCGCCATTGGCGACTCTGCTGCTCGTCCCGCACAGAGCGCTACTGCGCCATGGCCGCTGGCTTGTACCAAATCGCGGCCATGGACCAGCCTGCTCCGTCGCCGTCGCTCCTGGTCCCCGCGGTGTCTGCGCTGCGGGCACAGCACACCAATCCCATGGAACGTTCCCTCACTCAGGACATCCGTGAGGAGCGAGAGGAGCTTCGCGAAGCTGCTGAGCAGACACTCAACGCCATCGTGGACCTCAACCTGGATGGCACCATCAAATGGGTCAGCCCCTCGTGGAACGACGTTGTGGGCACGCCCTTTGAGACTGTCAATGGCATACCCGTATCCGACTTGATTGTGAGCGACAACAAGTCCGTCTTCTCCGATGTGGTCGATTCGATGAAGCGAGACGATTCCAAGAGCTACAAGATCAGCTTCGCAGTTCAACTGGGTCCTCTGTCCAAACTGCGATCCGTCGAGAGCACCAACGACTCCCAAGGAGCCACGGACGACGAGCCGCAGACGGCCGATCTCGAAGCCCAGGGCATCGTGGTTTACGACAGCGTGTCTGGCGGAGAGAGCCACGTAAGTCTTCACACGTTGTACAAGTTGTCTCAGCAGCTGCTAATGTCCAGCGCAGACCATGTGGATGCTCCGTCCATGGTCCGGCCCGCACGAGATCAAGATCGACCTGCCAGAGGTCATTGTCGATTCACTCGGCTCTGGCGCCGAGCTCCTCGCCAGCTATCTCACGCAGCTGGCCGAATCGGGAGACGATGACAAGAACATTCGCGAGCCCCCGAGCCCCGTGCTCTGTCGTATCTGCGAGCGCCAGATCCCCCCCTGGTGGTTCGAGAAGCACACCGATCTGTGTCTCCAGGAGCACCGCGCCGAGATGGATGTTCAGATGACACAGGAGAGCTTGACGGAGCACCGCCATGCCATTGTTCGAGTTCTTGACGATCTGGAAGCACGCAAGAGTCGCTCAATGATAGGAGAGCAGCAAGGCGGCCCATTGGCCGAATACAAGGGCATGCCCATCGGGCCGCCTTTGTCATCGTCGACCCAGTCTTCGCCGGGGACGTCCTTGGCCCGCTCACGAGACCGAACGAGCGGCTTCGGGCATGCCAGAGGCCGCTCTTTCGCGATAAGACGACCGCAGGCTCGCATCGTTGAGCTGCTCATGGATCTCTGCGACACCGCCATTGAAATCAGCAGTCCCGCCATCAAAGAAGGCTCGTCTCAGCAAGACGATGGGGGCTTCCGCACGCAGTCGCCTCAATCCGAGTCGAGAATCTCGCAGGTCCTGCAGTGGCACTCGCCGAGTACAAATACCATGGAGCAGGAACAGGGTCTGGCTCTGCTCTGTGCTGACACGGAAAAGGTCGCCAGAGCCAAGGTGGATGCCGTCTTTCGCCATCGGCGAATCATAGAGTACGCAGAGCTTATCCGCATCGAACTCGCAGTCATGGTACAGGACTGTATCGACACTGCAATGAGAAAAGCAGCTCGTTTGGCGGCTGGCCGACTGAGCGACTCTACCGAGGACGAAGGAGAATTTAGTCCACGAGAGAGCCCCGCACATACCCCATCAAGGGACAAGGGCGAAGAACAAGAGGTCGCGGAAACTCACGCCGAGGACGAAGCGCGAGGCCGTGCCGAATATGATCCGGCGAGATTGCCGGTCAATAGTCCCTCTGCTCTGGCCGCAGCTCTGCGCCAGATGGACCTCTCTGGGGGCCCCAGCCGATCTCGATCTCGCCCACACTCGTTCATTGCGTCAACGGGATCCAGTAGTCCCAAGGAATGCCAAACCCCACGCTCACACATCGAAGGAGGTTTGGGAAGTCACCTGCAGTCCCGAGATAGGCGACGAGGATCTTCTCTTCTCTTTGAGGCAGAAACTGCGGATGGTGAGGGCGGCATGCGGTCATCGTCAGTTGCCTCACGGCACGCACCGAGGACAGAATCCCCCATGTCCGAATTTGGGGACCTCAGACGTGCCGCAAGCGCCAGGCAGCGTCACAGACGAAGTCTCGTGATCCCGGGAGCCTCGTCGCCTCATCGCCAGGAGTCGCCTTCGCGATCTACCCAACCGTCCTCGCCACTGCGAATCAAGTCTAAAATGCCATACTTCACCCATGAGGGACTTGTATCCCCAGAGGCATCGCCCATGTTCCCGAGCAGCGAATTCAGCTCCCCGGTGTCCCACCCAACCCGGCATCACAGAAGACAGTCGTCCGCTGCCATATCTGATCTTGCCATGAGGGCCCCTCTATCTCCACGGCTGAGTGCATCCCAGGCACCTCCTCAACCTCGACCTGCACAACCTTCAATCAAGGACTTCGAGATCATCAAGCCGATCAGCAAGGGAGCGTTCGGTAGCGTCTACCTCTCCAAGAAGAAGTCCACTGGAGAATATTTTGCCATCAAAGTCCTGAAGAAGGCCGACATGGTTGCCAAGAACCAGGTTGGCAACGTCAAGGCAGAGCGCGCCATCATGATGTGGCAGGGTCAAAGTGAGTTCGTGGCCAAGCTCTATTGGACCTTCTCGAGCAAGGATTACCTCTATCTCGTCATGGAATATCTCAATGGAGGTGATTGTGCTTCCCTCATCAAGGTACTCGGTGGCCTTCCTGAGGACTGGGTCAGGAAGTATCTCGGAGAGGTTGTCTTGGGCGTCGAGCACCTTCACGAACGAGACATTATCCACCGAGACTTAAAGCCCGACAACCTCTTGATTGATCAAAACGGCCATCTCAAGCTGACTGATTTCGGTCTTTCGCGTATGGGGCTGGTCGGGCGGCAGAAGCGTGCTTTGAACAGCGAAGCTGCGGATACTACGCCGGATCTACTCAAGCAAGGCCCATTTGCTCGATCCACATCGATGGCATCGTCGCGGTCCACTTCGCTCGACCTGCATGGCAATGTCCAGTCTCCTAGCCTGACGCCTCAGATGACGCCGGACATGGGCAGCATTGGACAGCCCTCATACTTCAGCTTGACATCGCTGCAGCAAGAACCTCGGCGGTTCTCCAGCAGTCACCGAAGCGACAGCGCAGGGAGTGAGGTCATGACGCACATGCTGACGTCGTTCTCTCTGAATGACCCAGACCCCGGTTCTCTGCCGACCAGTGCCAAGTTGGCCATCGACGAGGAGGTGGTGTTGCAAGGATCCCCAGACTTGCCGTCGAATCAACCGAGCCTTAGGGCGAGCATAGACAGCCATGCGCGAGGTTCCCTGCCCGCCTCCAACATGATGCCTCCTCCGATGGCACTTTTTGACCCCGAAGACACCAACCGTCGTTTCGTTGGCACGCCAGACTACCTTGCGCCAGAAACCATCAAGGGAGATAAGCAAGATGAAACGAGCGATTGGTGGTCGGTGGGCTGTATCTTGTTTGAGTTTCTGTACGGCGTTCCCCCCTTTCACGCCAGTGAAGCAGAGCACGTTTTCGACAACATCCTCGCACGCAAGATACAATGGCCTGACGAGACCGAGAGCGAGCCCATATCCGACGAAGCCAAAGACCTGATCAATAAGCTGCTCTGTACGGATCCAAAGCAAAGACTGGGCGCTAACCGCGAGGAGAAGTTTGAGTCTGGCGGCGAAGAAATTCGCAACCATTCGTGGTTCCACGGTATAACCTGGGCCACTCTGCTCGAGGACGAAGCTCAATTCGTGCCTCAGCCGGAGAACCCTGAGGATACCGAATACTTTGATGCCAGAGGGGCGGTTCTTCAATCGTTTGCCGAAGAAATGGAGGACCAGATGTCTCCGCAGCCGTCTACGGCCGGATCCGACTACCCTGAGCGACCCCACGACGCCCTTTCACGTGTGAGATCGCAGGTCAACTCGCTCGGCCGCAAACTTATGCCGCTCCATATCCCCCCGCATGTGCGAGACTCGAAATCGAGGAGACTCAGTGAGCCAGTGTCCACGGACGACTTCGGCTCATTTGCGTTCAAGAACCTACCGGTTCTCGACAAGGCCAACAAGGACGTCATCCAGAAGCTGCGGGCAGACGCCCTTGCTGCACAAAACAAGCAACCCGCTTCCGCTAGCTCCGTAGGATCTGCCAACACAGCATCCGCTGCCCCGTCCCTCGATGCGAGCCCTGTCTTGTCCAGCCATTTGCACAGATCAGTCTCCAACGCCAAGGCTGGCAATCGACCTCAATCACCATCAGGCCTCAGCCTTTCCAACTCGTCGCCGAGTCGAGCCTCCCAGCCCTCGTCGCCACTGCTCGTCTCGTTCGTTGCTGGGCAGGGTGTAGAAGGACGAAGAAAGGCATCCAGCAACTCGTCCAGTCTATCACATCAGTCGGCTCCATTGCAACCTCCAGCTACGTTCGACGTTCCGAGGGTGCCACCAAGCCTTCAAAAGGCCGCAACAGTCGCCGCGTCGCCTGTCAAGGGCCGTGGGACAGCGCCTGCGCCCCTAGTTCTGTCGCCTGGGAAGATGGTCGCAACTCCTCGGCAAGGGAGCGCCTCATCAACCAGTCGATCGAGGTCATTAACCGTGGGCTCGCAAGAAGCAAGCCCCATTGCGTCTGAGGTGTTGCATCACCACCGCAACCGCAGGAGCCAGGTGTTTGACATGTCTCCATCATCATCCGACAACGAAGGGGACAAGCATAACGCCTTGTTGCGTGTACAGCGACGCAGGCAAAGCTCACGACGCTTGTCGCAGATTGCGTTCGATGGCGGGCCGACGTTCCGACCATTGGATGTCTTGATTTGCGAGGACCACCCGGTTTCCAGGATGGTGATGGAAAAGCTGCTTGAGAAGCTACGCTGCCGCACCATCTCGGTGGCTAATGGCTCTGAGGCAGTGCGATACTCCATGAGTGAGATTCAGTTCGACGTCATCTTTTTGGAATACAAGCTGCCGCAGATCAATGGCGCTGACGTCGCCCGCATGATACGCGAGACGAAGAACGCCAACTCACATACGCCGATTGTGGCCATCACCGCTTACCTCAAAGAGCTGCAGGCTCCTCACTATTTTGATTCTCTGATTGAAAAGCCCATCAGCTCGTCCAAGCTTATGGAGGTTCTGCGCAGCCTCTGTCAATGGCGACCCGCTTCACCGCAGCGCCCAGCATCGGGCCCTTTGCCGCACCCCATCCCAATCGGCTTGAGAAAGGCTCAACCCCGAGCTGACGACAGCCCTGCCTCGAGCATTTCCGCCTTTGCAGGCCGTCGGGGTTCCGCAATGGCCTCGAGCCGCGAGGATTCCATGTCCTCGAGCCTGTTTGGGGACGAATCCATCACAACAGACGACACTCCCGTGGTCATCAGCCGCAAAGCAACGGGTGACTGGGAAGAGGGCGGGCTAGGAATCAACGAAGCAGACATCCTGACGGGCATGGAATCCTCTCCGAAGGGGGGCCCATCACTCCTGACCCAGCACTCGGCACCAGGGCAGATGGAACACCTCTTGCGCCCACAGGACAAGATGAAGAACAAACGAGATGGCGCAGAAAAGAACACGATCGAGGGGACCGAGTCAGCAGACGACGAAGATGAGGAATTTGATGATGCCAAAGACCCACCGCGGCGACGAGGTAGCAAGAATGCGGCGGGCAAGTCAGGACTGCCGAGCTCCAAGCTCGGCATCGAGATGATGCGTGCTGATAGCCACGACAGCATGACGATGGGCTCAGAGACGACATCAGAGGCAGTGACGACCCAAGTAGCTACTACTCCGTCGCAACCGATAGGCACGCCGATTCTTGCCGCCACGGACAGCGGTGCTGCGCAGACTCCGCCAGACGGGAGGCTGGACAAGGGCGTGGGAAGGGAGACAGACGACGATGAGCCACAAGGGCTCAGTAGCGTGGATGCAACTCCACGACCGGCTCCGACGGCTCGCCTTGGGTCGTCCGAGGATGATTCAACTCCGCGACCTATTGGTAGATAGGGCGCTACAGCGACGCATGCTTTTCTTCTTTATTTCCTTTGTCGGGCTTTTGTTTTGCCTTTGTTTTCCTTTGAGGGCCACTTTTCCTTCTGTGTACGAACGAAACGACTGCAGCGAGGCGTTGCAAGGGAGCAAGACACACGCGCAGGCACAGCCAGGACGAACGAGGCTGCGACAGGCAGTAGCCAAGGTGTGAGGCGCCGCGAGTTACCTGAGTCGTCGGTCTGGCATTGCGTGCCTGTACTTGTGTGTGTATATATATATATGTTTTTTTGAGTTTACGACAGATGGCTACATTCTCACTACTGCTTCATCATTAATGCGTCACCGTGTCATCTCACTTTTGCTCTGTCCCGTGTGCCGAAGCTGTCAGGACGTGAGCTCTGATGGCTAAGCTTGCGAGTTTTGGCGACATTACCGGCTTTGGATACGAGAGGAATTCCCTTGCTGGCTGAAGGGCGTCGTGGCATGTGAAGTCTGGCAGTCGTGCAGTACCATGACAGGATTCGGCCCTCTTCCAACGTCGTAGGCGACTAATGACGCAAGCTTTCGTGACGTGACTGTGCATTATGATCCAGAGCGTACACATGTAGAGCTGTCCATCTGTCCATGGTTTCGAACCGCCTCTCCGTGTAAGTAAAGCCGCCACCAAGCGCATGCTGCAAGGCAAATTTGGAGATGCGAGACTAGAACTAGGAAACGTTTAAGAGCGAACAGGAAACCACGAATATCACGAATCACTCCACATCGGCGGTAGCACAACCCCTCCATACAATATCAGCCGCAGAGGAGGTCACGCTTGGTGACAACGGGACCTCAAAGGTCTATGCGGCGGCCTGGACGAGCTGACGGTCTGGCAAACCTTTCGATCGGGTCGCTCCGGACAGCGCGCGAGACGCTATCGGTGGCGCAGACCATTTGCGCATCACCAACCATCTGCAAAAGTCACATCCTTCGTGGCCAAGAAGAAGAAGAAGAAGAAGCCAAACAAGGCGCATTTGCAGTTGCGTGGCGCGCATGGACTTGACCGGAACCAGCCCTGCCGGGAGCTCAGCAAGCAGTCCACCGCCGCACACTGGCCTCCTCCGAGACGAACTTCGGGCCCTTCGCAAGCTTTTGGGATACTGGCACCATGCTGAGACATTCTTGCCAATCGAGTTTGGCAGTACGTTGCCCGCCTCAGCAATGAGCGATGTCTTGTTCGTGGCAATCGATGTCGATACAAAGCAGGGGTATGAACGAATTGTTCCAAACCAAGAATTTCACATTGGCATATCGATCCTTGATACCCGCGACCTCCAAGATCTCATCATCGGCTTACCAGTGACGCGGCGTTCGGGAGAGATCTTACAGTCATATCAGTTCAATGTTGGAGATTCAAAGTATTGCCGAAAGGCGTCGAAAAAGTTCTTGTTTGGTGAAGCACAATCAATCCAGCTGGTCGAGTTTGAATCGAGATTTCAAAGCTTGACCTTGGGGAGAAATTTTATCCTGGTTTTCTACAGCGGAAGCAGCTCAGACCTTAAATTCTTCCAGAGCCTGAATCCTGCTCAGCCAATTTACGTCTTGGATGCAGTCAAAGCAGCACAACATCCTCTCCGTCTATCTTACCGATATAGCCTGGAAAAGTTGCTCGAAACACTGGAAATACCCTTTGCAGCCCTGCATGCAGCCGGAAACGATGCCCACTTCTGTCTCCGCGCTCTTCTGATGATCGCAGTCAGAGATGCCAAGAGTCAGCCAGAGGGGCCCGACAACGAGGCATGGGTACGAATCTTGACAGATATTGCTCAAGCTCCTCTGCCACCTCCAAAGAAGGAAGCAGAAGCGGAGTCGTCACCCCAACGGACCAAGAAACAAGAGAGACTGGAGGCAAAGCAAAGAAGAAAGGCAAAGCGAGCGGCCAAGATGGAGCAACGAAGGCTAGACCGTGAAATGCTCAGTACATCTTCGCTGAACGAGGAGACAAAGATACGCAACTGAGATTAGCTGTGTACTTTCCAAGGACTAGACCAATTGATCGTCTCCGCAGACATACAGCACTCGTACGTCCACGGGCTGGGCAACAGGTTGCATGTGAGGCCGTATGGCTGGAGGTAAATCCCCAGAGGCGCATGGCTCTGCCGGCCAACTGGCATTCGACCCGGATGAAAGAAGCCGAGTATGCAGACGACGCATTCCGATGGCACCCGCAATGGAAATGCGTCTTGGTCTTTTTGGACCATTGCCTCATCGGGCGCCGGCCCCGCTAGACGAGATGAGATGCAAATTCGGGGAAGGACTTGGTGCATGGTAGGTCGTGTCTGCAACCTGCTGCTGCCATATAAGAAACTCGCCGTCGTTGGGGTTACGCCCAGCGGCGGCAGCCGACGAACAGCTTCGATAGCTATGTGCACAGGAGGAGTAAACGCAACGATGGCGATGGCCGCTTGCTGCCAACGTCAAGCGGGACGATGCTACGGGAGGAGGGTACGAGATAATTGCATGTGCAAGTTGGCTAGCCAGGAGCCTCGACCTGTCAGTATTCTACGACATCGAGAATACTACCAAACGGACGGCATGAGATCTCGCCAAGCCGGCCCCGGCTCGTGCGCAGATGAGGCAGACTTGGCAAGGCTTGTTGGTGCCAAGATGGTGGAAGCCTCGAGATGCGGGAGCGCTGGGCGCCTCATAGCTTGCCCGTGCAAGTGGAGCCGCCACCGAGTGGCATGCTGCAAGGCGAGCACAGCTGCAAGACGTTGCAAGGTAACTTCAAGATGCGAGGCCAGAAGTAGGATTTTGATTGGGGGCGCGCCAGTCGACGTCGTCATGGCCGCCGGCGACGGGCTGGCGGAGAAGCGATGGGCAGTGAGCGGCGATGATGTCAAGCGCTGCGACGAGGCAGAGAGGCTGGGGTCTAATTAACGTGGACCAAGGCAGCACGTGGCGGCGCGCGGGGCAGCGAGCGGCTTGCGGTTTGCGCGCAGCGGTCGCGACGGACGCAGGTAGGCCAGGATTCGCAGCGAGAGGTGAGAGGCGTCGGCTCCAGCTGCCAACCAGGCCAACCTTGTTCGCGGCCGGGTGACCTTGACAGGATGCCGGGCTGGGGTGTGAGCCCGATTCGGCCAGCCCTCCCACGGGAGGCTCCCGCCCGCTCACCACTGCGGCCCTGCTCGCCTGAGGCAGCACAACAGCTCATCATGTCATGCCATACCATGTACGAGCACGATACTGAGGTACATACCCGACCTTATTAAGGTAGGTACTCGTAGTGCTGCGACTGAAAGGCAGGGACCACCGCAGGGGTGGGCGGCCAGTTGCGGCACTCGAGACCCGGCCGACAGTGGCTTGACTGCGACCGCACAACAAGGAAAGCGCGCACGCGACCGACTTCCCCTTGGGATAGACGCATGTCCCTAGCACGGCATGTACGGCCATGGAACCCACCCGCCCCAATTAAAAAAACCAGGAGCTACTGCGACACGTCGGTGGAATGACCAGCGAGCAACTCGCAACGCATCTCGGGAATTGTGTTCACTCTCTTGCAGCAGCTGCGGACACGCAGGGAACCAGGCGTGCGCAGCAGCGGCCGGAGTCGCGGCGCCATGCGGCATGAATCTGCGTCCGGACGAGGACGCCGTGCCATCCGGATGCAGCCCGAACCCGACGGGTTGAATCGTTGACCCCCCTCCCCAGATCCCGCACCACCGCCGTCCCACCAAGAGCACCACCATCCACCACCAGCACCATGGTGCGCCCCCCCTCCCCCCCCCGGGCCAACCAGAAAAATAGGCGACATCTCCATCGCGTGTGTGCGTTGGTGCTGCTGCTGCTGCTGCCGCCCGCCTCTGCCGAGGTTTCTCCCCGCGCTCTCGTTCGCCGCGCTGGACCCTCGCGCCGCCGCCGCCCGCCCCTCGTCGTCACGGCCGCTCCGGCAGGCCGCCAGCAACCACTCCCTCTCCCGCTCAGGCGGTCCGCAAAAAAAGCTTTTAGGCTCGTGCTGGCCACACGTTCGCACACGTTCCTGACGGACGCCTGTGACTGGCCAATGCCGCCGCTCACGCTTTCGTCGTCGCTTGCGGACCATGGCGCCCCCGTGTACAAGTAGACTCTTTTAAAGAGCTCGCCCAAGCTCTCGAAGGCTCCAAGCCTTCTTGCCTCTCTTCTGGGCTGGATCAGACTCTGGGACCTTGACGAGGCAGCATCATTGTACTCATCTTGGGGTTTGCCCTCGTTGGTATATCTTCTCGTTGTCACCCGACTTGTCCGTCGTCCTCGTTCTGCGCAGCACACACGCAGAAACAGCCACCGCTTCCTGCCTCGAGTAAGGTAGTGCCGGCCACTTCACGAGTCACGCGACTTCAACGAGAACAAAACACGAGCGCTTCCGCCTGTCCTACCGTCTTCCTTTCGCTGGCCATATTGCTTCTCCTCGCCATCCTTACACGCCAGACGCCGCTCCTCTGCGCGACTGCATCTTGATCCCCACGCAAACAAGCGGCAGGTTTCTTGCTGCACCGCCGCCGCCCCGCTCAGTCTGCTCTGAGTCGGTGATAGCGACACAGGCCAATCAGCCGAACCTCGCCGAACACCGACGAGCCGGACCCTGTCCAGGAGGCCTCAAGTGACCAAGTCCCAAGGTTGCAGGAATGGCGGACTCCTCGTCATCTGGGAGCGATTTTCCCCAGCCCTCGCACCACCATCACCATCATCACCACCACCTCCGGTCCATCCCGGGCGAGATCCCCATCCCCCACGGCCCGCCCGGCGAGCACGACAACGACGACTACCCACTGCGCGAAGCCGGCGACGATGAGCGCCGCATTTTCAGCCATGTCACTCGTCCTGACGACTCGTACACACCCGACGGCGTCTACTGGGCCGACCTGCCTTGGCGCAAGCGTGTCGCCTTCGTCTCCAAGGTCGACCGCGAGGCTGCGGCCGAGGAGCTCAAGACGGTTGGCTCCATGATGAAGGAGGATCCGCTCTCCCCCATTTCTTGGTACTTCCGTCATGCCGTTATCCCCGGTGCCGGTCTCGGTCTCGAGGGCTACGTTCTCTTCTCCATTGGTAACCTCGAGCCGCTCTTCGCCCAAGTCTGGCCCGAATGCTGGTCCAAAAACACAACGTGCAGCAAAAACTGGATCGCCAGTGTCACCTACCTTGAGATTGTCGGTATCATGGTCGGTCAAGTTGTCGTTGGTGTAAGTTGCTTCGTTCCTTTCTTGAAAACGACACAGCAGCTGACTTCCTGGCGTAGGTTATCGGTGACTGGATTGGCCGCCGCTGGGGTCTCATTCAGGATGCTATCATCATGTTCATCGGTCTCCTCATGCTTACGGCCAGCTGGGGCTTGACTATGGAGGGCTGGGTCATTTGCTACGCCTGGTCCCTGTTCTTCTACAGTAAGTGTCTTTGAAAGTATCCGATCGACAGCGGGTTGCGAGTGCTGACAATTGCTTTCACAGGTCTCGGTGTGGGCGGCGAGTATCCCATCACTGCCACGTCGTCTCTCGAGAGCGCCGTCACCGCCGGTAGGCTCTCCACGCGCGAGGACCGCCTGCACCGTGGTCGCCGCGTCACCACGGCCTTCTTGATGCAAGGCTGGGGCCAGTTTATCAACCAGGTCATTCTCATTGTCCTGCTCGTCATCTTCAACAGCGGCAATGGCAGCGGCCCATATACCGCCTCTGCCGCGCAGTACACCTTCCGCCTGTCTTTTGCGATCCCCGCCATCGGCACCGCCTGGCTGGCATACTACAGAACCTGGAAAATGCCCCATGCGTCCAAGAAGCTTGCCGAGGCCAAGAAGAGGACCAACGTTACGGGCTACGATGTTACCGCCCTGCGTTACTGCTTCAACCACTTCGGCGGCCGTCTGACCGCCACGGCCGGCACCTGGTTCTGCAACGACGTCTTCTTTTACGGCAACAAGCTCTTCCAGGGTCAGTTCATCAAGGTCATTTCCAACAACCCCAAATCCCTCATGACCACCTGGTCCTGGAATCTTGTCAACATCACCGTGTCCCTCGTCGGCTACTATCTCGCCTCGCTCCTCATTGACAACAAGCTTTACGGCCGTAAGATGATGCAGCAGGTCGGCTTCTTCATGTGCTTCCTCATGTTCGTCATCCCGGCCTTCAAGTACGAGTACTTCACGAGTCCCGCCGGCATCCACTCTTTCCAGGCCATGTACTTCATCTCGTCCTTCTTCAACCAGTTCGGCCCCAACTCTGTCACATTCCTCGTCGCTGGCGAGGTCTTCCCAACCCCCGTCCGCGCCACCGCCCACGGCTTCTCCGCCTGCTTGGGCAAGGCCGGAGCCCTGCTCGCCTCGGTGCTCTACGCCTACATCGATGACCAGACCAAGTTCTACGTTGTCCCTTGGTTCGGCCTGGCCGGCATGTTCCTCACATGGCTTTTCCTGCCTGACACCACCGGCCTGGACCTCAAGGAGCAGGAGCGCCGCTGGACCTACATTCGTGCGGGCAAGGCCGAGGAGTACCACGGCGTCGCCGTCAACCCCGCCCATCTGAGTCTCTGGGAGCGTCTGCGCGGCGTCGGGAAGACGTACGACCCCGAGCTCGACTGGAAGACCAAGATTGAGGATATGCGAACCGAGTGGGAGTCGGTCCAGGCTACCCGTGGGCCCAAGGAGACTGAGGGTGCTGGCGCTGAAGATCACGGCATGCCCGAGGACGGCGAGTTCTCGCAGGAGATCCACAGTTACTTCAAGCGCTCTAGCCCCAAGAACGTTCGCCTTGCCGGCGGCAACGGCGTACTCAGCGAGAAGGGTCCCGAGAGCGAGTCGACGGTGTCCAAGTGAGGATTTCCATCTCGGACTTGTGCTTTTGTATTTCGGTTGGGCAAAAAAATTGGGTATTCGGCATTGGATAGGTGGCATTTTGTGAATTCATCTACATGGCGTTCATTGGGTCACGCAAAGGATAGCACGTTTTGGTGTCGTCAGTCATTATTACCATCATGGTTATGAAGCATCAATCTTATCATCATCATCATCATCATCATCATCATCATCGCCATCAACACCATCATTGGCATACCTCTCTGGCGCAGACAAGTGGGAGGAACAATTGTTTCTTATTCCTGGTGGTATCAAAGCCGGACCGGGCAGGGGAAAGAAAGGCATATTCAAGTACAAGATTCAAGTGAATATGCACCCGTGAAACAGTTAGCCGAAACGATTACCGCCCGAGTTGCCCCAATTTTTGCCTGCCCTTCATACCCCGTTGCGTTTTCTATGTGTCCAAGTCCCAAGCCATCGTCTGCGAGCGCGTGTGCAGGTAAAAAGCAGCAAAGAGGATGTCTATGCTCCAAAGAAGCCCCTCGGCCCGGCAACATCTTTCCCAAAACCGTCGACGGTGCGCACGCCCTCCGCTCCAGCAGCGGGCACCATCGTACCCCTTGCAGTGTTCTCGAGCCCGTCTCCGTCTTGCGCCTGCCTCTGTTCGTCCCCTGTGGATGCCGACGTCGACGCGGCGGGTATAATGACTCCCAGGACGCACTCGTCCAGATGCTCGTAAAACTCCTGCGCCCCCGCGAAGCGCCCCTGGCAGATGGAGCACCGCGCTCCCGCGCTTGCGCCAACACCACCACCTCCATCGCCGCCTCCTCCTCCTTGATGTTCGTGCTGGTCAGACGAGAGGTTGAGCAGCCGGCCGCCTCCACGGGTATTGGGCGGCGTCTGCTCCACGTTGTGGGCCGTGGCCAGGTGTCGCTTGAAGACATCGGCGCGGATGAACGTCTTCTCGTAGGGCGATCCCATGCCCGGGCAAAAGGGGCAGGCCATGGTGCCGCGATAGTGCGTCAGGGCGTGGCGATTCTTGTCGTACTTGCGGGCGAAACCCTTGGTGTGGTACTCGCACGAGGCGATCGGGCACTTCTCCGGTCGCTCCTCTTGGTGTGTCAGCATGTGTGCGGCCAGGTCCTTGACGATGCGGTCACAGTCGGGGTGCGGGCATCGACTGCGGTTTTCCGGCAAGTTTTGAGGGCGTGCTTGGCTGACGGCGTCGCGATGCCACGGGTCTCGAAGATGGGAGACGAGGAACGACCGCTGCATCGAGGATTCTGTAATGTGCCGACCGGCCGAGGAAGACGGCTCGGCCAAGGGGTCAATGTCTTCGTCCTCGGCCCCGCTGTCGCAATTGTCTCCGCCCTCGAGCGGCTGCCGCACCTCCTTCATCCAGTCCTTCAGCACGGACATGGGCGGCCAATCGCCACTGGCCTTGCCGCCGCGATGCGGATGGAAGTGAGCCCTCCGGAGATGCGCCGCAGCGTTGTAGTACGCGCCGTACTGCTTCTGTGCCATGCAAGCTTTGCAGGCCGAGAGAGCCAGCACGGGCTGGAGCGGCTGATCCGTCGCGTTCTCCGGTTCGCAGCACAGCCAGCGCCTCACCATGGCTGAGTGCTTGGCCTCGGTGTGCCGTCGCAATTCGTGCTCGCCGCGGAAACCCTCCGGATACTCATTGCACTTGTCGCAGTAGACGCGTCTCAGCAGCGGCCGTGGGTACGGAACTCGGTAGCGCGAGGGCGAGTCGGGGGATTGAAGGAAGGCCTCGGGCGGTGTTTCGTGGATGGGAGACCCCCCGACGGTGTGCCTCCTCAGCCGCTCGTGGTCGATTACAGATGCGACACTCAGACCAGACTCCAGCTTTGGCAAGACAGGCTCGTCATCTTGCGCGCTGCTGCGCCAAGCTTGGAGATTAGCCAAGCTGGGTACTGCTGGCGCTGACCGCCGCGGGCCCTGAACGGCGTGGAGGAGAGGCGTCGACGATGGTGCCGAGGCCAATTTGTTGAGTCGACGCTGGCAAAGGAAACCAGCGAAATTCGATCTTTCGCTAAAAGTTCCGTCGCCAATTCGGATCAGAAAGTCAAAACTGGACCTCACTTGATCGTCTTCCCACGCCTGTCTATTCAAAAGGCACTTCGTTGCCGTGTTGAGAGACATCTCATGATCCGTCAGGGTTGTCGTGTACTGAATGTCCTCTAACATGGGACAGGCTGAGGAGTAAAGCGTCACCAGGGCCTTGTATGTACTATGCATAGCCTGGTCGGAGTCTCTCATGGCCGGGCCGGCCTGCTGCTGGGCCGAGATGTATGACGGCGAGACTACGTCAAGGAGCAGCGTCCGAACCGCGCTGAATATGCACAAGGCCAGGAGGTTAGCCAAAACCTTTGCCGGATCCATGTCGAAGCCCTGCACGATGAGCGACTCGATGGACTTCAGAAACCGCAGCAGACATTCTTGCAGCAGTCGGGCGTGCTCATCCAGGTCGGCGGTCTCCGGCGGTGACTGGCGCAAGTGACCCGAGCCCAGTCGAATGGCTGCGTCCGGTTGCAGTATGCCGTAGACGATAGCTTCACGTAGAAGCAGTTTGGCGTTGAACAGCGCCGGATACGCCGTTTCTTCGGCATCACGAGACACAGACCACCGGCCACTGATCTTGAGAAGGTGCCATAGATCGTGCGAGGCCTGCTGGGCCTGCCAGCTGCTGGCAAGGGCCGTGAGGATTGGCGGTGGCTCATCCGCAATGTCTCGGTTGTAGCCCGAAGTGGCGTCACTCGCCGCGTAACTCGAGTCGAGCTGTGCAGACCACCAAAAGCCGTCGTCAAAGTCCAGGGTTGACCCGACAGCGTCCATTGCGTAATTCGGAAAGGAGGAGCAACACGTTTTCAAGTATTCGTTGATACTCCGCCGTTGAATAACAGGCGACGTTATCGGGGTGCGAGTTTGTCTCGGCGACAGTGGTCCTGACGCCACATTAGTCTGCGTGCAGCTCGGGAGGGCTATTCCAGAAGCAAGGTATACCTGGGAGAAACACATCTACAAATGAAGTAACGCTTTCTCGAAAACAGCCGACATGAGACCAGAAAGCTTCTCGGGCATATGGGGGGTCGGTTGCGCAGTGAGAGCAGGGCTGACTCTCATCGCACTAGAGAGTGAATCGGTGAGTATACGATGCGTAACGTCATCGACAGATTGCCACCGTACCTCTTCGCGCTCTACTTTGCAGCGCATACAGGGTCCCTTGTCTCGCAGCAGTCGTAGCTCTCCAATGGATTCCAGACGTGGTTGACTGAGCCGCGTCTTCTTCAACGGCGGTAGGAGAGATTCCGCGTCCGAGGCGCCCGAGCTTCTTCGGGTGCCGCGACGGCCCTCATGGGAAAATGATGCAGACGACTTGCCGCTGTCTAGTGGCAGAGTAGGGAGACTCAGGGGTGGCAGTAGAGGCACACCTTGGCGCGTAGGCTGGCCGGGATCAGTCCGTTTTGGTGGCCCGAAAGGCTCAACTCGCAGCGCAAAATGCTCAGAGACGGGCAAGGGCGGCGAGTTGCCCATGGAGAAGCCAGAGTCCCTCTTGGCCAGTGCCTTGTGGACTTGCGCGTGGTCGTCTCGCTCACGCTGAGACGAGAAGCCATAGATGAAGTGAATACAGTGCTCATCCCAACACTTGACGGAAGACTCAAGGGGCATATTCGGCGTGGATTGGCCCTCTTGCATCCGGCGATCAAGGCTCAGGGAGTGATCGCGGAGCTCGACATGCTCGTCGAGCCACGACGCAAAGCCCGGCGGTGCGTCCGTGGATGACCGCCGCAGGGACTCGACAGCATCGACATCTGAAAGACAAGTCAGCCACCACGGGTCCAATTGCGTACTGGGGGCATTTAGAGTCTCGATAAGCTTACGGTGCTGCAGACAAGCCAACTCGAGGCACTCACAGTGATACTGCAGTGCGCGGGCCTCTTCGATCTGGGACAATACAGGGGCGTGGGGTAAAAGGCCTATCGGCAGCGAACAACCACCAGGCATCAGTCAGCACGCGACGGATAACAATGTCAAGTGAAGTCCCTCTCAGAGCAACCAAGGCTCACGGGATAAGCTCGGGCATACCGTGATGGTCAACGACGCCTCTGAGCACACGCAGCTTGTGGCGCAGCATATCGAGCTCCAAGGGAAGGTCGAGGCCATGTTGGGCAGCGATCAAGACGCCCAGCCTCGAGCGGATGTCGGCCTGCTGGTCGAGCAAGCCGCGGATGGCGCCGTCGATGTCGGCTCTGGAGTCGGGAGCTGACATGTTTGACGACTCGTTCCCATGTTATATAGCTTGGGAGGGGGGGGGGGGGGGGG
>JALHBZ010000130.1:167667-262393 GCA_024340015.1 Tolypocladium ovalisporum
CTGGAGGCGCTGGGGGGGGTGAGCAGCCAGGCTGAACGTGACTCCGGATTCCAAGACACCAAGCCACAACCTCGTCGCCTCGACGCCGGGCCCTGCCCTCGCGCCGCATCATGGAATCGGACGTCTGGCGCGCCCGTCGGTCATGCGTGGCCGTCGAGCTCTGGGGCCTCCTCGGGCGCGGGGGCCACGAGGTCATGTAAGGCACGGCCACTCGAGGTCAGCCTCCCTCGAGTAGCGATGCATGATGCCCTTGTCGCGTCCCTTCTGCTCCCACATGGCGCGGCGGTAGTGCCGCCGTGCCATGGAATTCTGCTGCTCTGGGGACCAGAAGGCAAGATTGTGCATCTCCCGCTCGCTCCCCCACCCAACCATCTAGATTGTCGCAGCAGGGTGATATCAAGTTCCACTGCAAGTCAAGACGGCAGTCGTCCGTCCGCAGTGGGGCCGCTTCGGGCCTCTCACCTTGGCTCTGAGCAGCCGCCGCGCTGCACGGCTGCCACCCACGTACGAACGGGCTCATGGGTGCCCCTCCCAGGTGCCAATCATGTGGCCTCGACGGCGCCGTATCGACTTCCATCCCACACCCCCAGATTGCCCAGCCTGCCCTCCACATCGACGTTCTCGTCCTGCACTTCAGATTCCCATCTGGCCTCGCCTCGCCTCGTCTTCTCCCACCCTTCGCGTCCCTATTTTCGAGCGGTACGCGCGGTCGCGACTCAGTCCGACTCGGCCGCTGCCTGTCTCCGTGGCGCGGCGTGGCGAAAACCTGCCGCCTGGTAGGCTCCCACTGCTCTTCTTTGGCCCGCCCTTCGGCCATTCGTTAGGATCGCAGCTCGACCTTGCGCGACACCTCTCTATATCAAGGCTCTCTGTCTGATCATTCCCAGAGTGGAGCAGCTCTCTCACCGCCAATCAAGCCCCCCGTATCTCCCTATCCAACGCGACCCGCGCCCATCGTCCTAGCAGCCCGTCCTGCAGTCGTCCCTCGAAACCCGCATTCCCCGTCTCGACGCCGCCATGGCCTCCAACTCGTTCCGCGACTCCATCGGCTCGCTCGGCTGGAGCCGGCGAGATAACGATGAACCAGTCAACACCTCTCAGCAGTCCGGGCTGCTGTCGTCCATCAAGAGTCTGAACCCCTTTGGGGACCGTGGATACGTGCGCCTTCCAACCACCGAGAGTGCCGGAGCACCTCTGCCGGCGCCAAGTCGGCGAGAGGAGGAAGAGGGCTGGTTCGTACGTGAGTCAACCTGACGGCATCGAGCAGCACCGGCCTCGCGGCACCCCTGCAGCGGGACATGTGCATGCATCGGTAGCCATACCTTAGATTCTGCATGTGATGTGGATGTTGCGCGCCTCGTGGGGTGGCATGGCTAACTCGGGTTGCAGTAAGTAGATGGGACCGCCCGTTGGTTTTTGGGGCTTGCAACCTCGCCGCCCTCGCTTGCTTCGTCATATGCTTCACCCTCTTCCCGGCCCTCTCGTTGAGGCCACGCAAGTTTGTCATTCTGTGAGTGGGCCTCGCAGCCCTTTCCCCCCATTGTCTGCCTGCATCTTTGTTCTTCGTCCCCTCTCATCGCCCCTTGGGGTCCTCTTTTCTTGTGGCGAACCGTCGCCCGGCGTGAGAGCTGTCATGGATACGTGTGACGGTCTGGGTTGGGAAGTACCCTGACCCAGATGATGGTCGAGCCCTGATACCCATACTGTTGAGCTTCAAATGGTGTCTTATGCTCGAAACTAACGTCAATCCAACAGATGGTCGGTTGGGTCGGTCCTCTTCCTGGCATCCTTCGCAGCGGTCATGGGCCCATTGAACTACGTCTACCACCTATGTTCAGCCCCGAGACTACCCTTCACCGCCGCCTACTTTGGTTCCATTGCCATGACGCTTGTCTTTGCGCTCAAGGTGCGTCCATGACGAACACGAATTGCTGGGAGGGACATGGTACTGACGCCCACGTAGCTGCACAGCACCATCCTGACGCTCATCTCCGCGCTGGTGCAGATGGCCTGTTTGATATGGTATCTCATCAGCTATTTCCCCATGGGCTCTGCCGGCCTTCGCCTGGCCGCATCATTTGGCACAAGGCAGGCTACATCGTGGATGTCGGGGTAAAGCGAAGCGCAGAGTCAATACCGAGACCTATTCACGGCGCCCGTCGATTGCGTTGTACGAACATGCTGCACTATGCACGCAGCCAGCCCGATTCGAGGGTTCCTGCTCCTTTGAAGCATTCGCGCTTCACGGAACTGTATTTCAAAGGCCAATGTGAGGGCAGCCGGCTGTCGACTCGAGAATTGTCAGATAGTAGCAAGCCAGTCCATAGCACTGGCAAAGCCAAGTCAACCCTAATGAAACGTTTTGATTTGCCACTCGTTGGTCGGACTGAAAGGCAGGGACCAATGCATTGGGGCGAAATCGTCCAGTAATGACAGTACTGAATAAACGCTTCAAAATGGACGGCTCAGCTTCACCTGTCGGCGCGTTAATCGGGACCACTCGTTCTTGGACGTACAGCGGGCCCTTCCCGCAGCCGCGTACTCCAACGAAGCCAGCCCGCCTGACGCCAGAGCCGAGGTGCCTTGGCCACTTCCGCTGTAGGGTCTGCGGGGTGCTGGAGTTGGAGGGAAGGGCCCGGCCGCTCGGAAGCAAGCGGTAGTTGGGTGCAAAGCACAGCACGGCACGGCATGGAAACTGCTGATGGTTGCTCAAGGGTTGTTTGTCTGAGGGGGTTGTCACAACCTTCGGAGCACAAGCCGCTCGGCCTCCCTACTTTGGCATACCTTCTCTGCCTTGCACAGCGGATGGATGTGTGCCAGCGGCGGCGGGGGCAACCTTTACCGCGAATCCCGCCGGGTGAGGTACTCGTTCGGCAATGACAAATGCGGCGCCGTGCAGGCCGCCATGTCGTACGCTCTGGCGTTTGCTTGGCAAGCTGAGACTGTCTGGACCAGTCGCAGTCCATCTGATTCATGCAGGATTGCAGATTGGCCCTCGTCTCGCACGGAGATGCGGAGGGGGATTACGTCGGCATCCAACGTGTGTCATCTGTCATCCTGTGCTTGCTGTTGCGTGGCGGAAGAAGAGGGGCAGCAGCGCTGTGAACGGACCGTTGGCGACGTGTTACACGCTGGGCTCCGGATGTCGCCGCCAAGGATGCTTGCATGAACAAGGTAAGGCAGGCAGAGCATACGGGATGCAGGCGGCAGGGAAACTGAATTATTAGGGGGCTTTAGGCTGTCGTGGTGCTCGAGGTCCGCCTGGAAAGTGGTACGACATTGCCTTTACAGACTACAAGTACCTACGGACTACCCACGTCAAGGTAAGGACAGGTAGCAACTTGGATGAGTGCCGGGCAGTCAGTCGTCTTTGTTTTGCTTGTGCCAACAATGAGCTCACACGCCGTCCCCCGGGTAAACCGTGTCGACGTGCGCTATTGAGTAACAAGCGGGCGCAGCTGACGGATGCAGGAATAGCTCAACGGGCCGGAGGATACGGCTTTCGACCACCAGGACTTGATGGATCTTGGCATGCCCCGTTGGAGGAACTGATTGTACCCGCTTGGCCGTCCTCGGCGGTCTCAAGACACCTCATGTGGTAGGTCCAACGCGAGGTTGCCGTCTTGTTAGCGTGCCGATGAGATGCATGCCTGACAGCCTGGCTCGAGACTCATCAGTCATAGCTACGAGCAGATGCGGGCCAAGACCGAGGGGTGACAGGGTTCCCCGACCACCAGCCGGCGAGCACGCGCTTTGCGAGTACGTAAGGTACGAGGTTCCTCTATTTATACCTACCTTACCTCAAGGATACTGTACGTGGGCAAGTACGCGCGGGTATGAGGACGATACCTGGCCGCCGAGGGCCCGCGCTCCGAGACCATGCTCGGTGCTGGTGTCTGCTATTTTGGCATGTCGCAGCACAATCTCCACGCAGCCCGCCGCAGGATACTAGCCTCGACATCAAACACGCCGACTCGTACTCTAGGTGACTGGCACGTTCTGCCTGCTGAAGACTCGATGGATGCAAATGCATCCTCCGCCTGGGGGGATGAGGCAGAGGCAGAAAAGAGCAAGGCTCTGCTGTCTCGTGGGATGGAGTCATTTTCTTCGCCCTCGTCAGTGTGGAGGAGCGCGCGCTACGCCCACCAACCAGGCCAGCACTAACAGACCCTCCTCGTCACTGCGTCTCCACTGAAGTTCACTGCTCACCTGGCGGCGTTGCGGAAACCTGCGATGCGAGTCCTGCGGGCGCGCCCGACCCAACCTGGAACCCCGTTGTGCCCCGTAAACCCGACGTAGCCCACTCCCCGTGGCAGCATTACACCCGCTGGGACCACTTCGGCCGGCCACTGTCCGCCCCCCCAAGGCCACCGACCACTCCGGGGGAAGACCGCCGCGGGAGAGGGGAAAGAGCCGGCCAAGGCAAAAAAAATTAATATTCCACACAATGCAAAAATCACCTTTCCGACCTTGACCTGCCCTGCCCAGCTGGCCCTCCTCTCGCCACTTCGTCAACCGCCTCACAAACCCCCCCTTCTCCGCGATACCCAGCCAATTCCTTGGGACTGCCGCTCGCCGCTGCTCGCGTCCTGTTGCCCTCCCCCTCTTCCCGTCGATCCGGGGCTGCGCTTCGACCCTGCTCGAGTAGCGCAGCTCTTTTGTCGCGGCACCCAGCTCCCAGCGTGCCAGCTGACCTCCAACCCTTCGTTCCCCCCTCGGTTGTTCGCTCTGCCTCGTCCCGCGTCTCTCCGCTTGCGTCGTTGCGTTTGGGCCCCCGTGCAATCGCTCGCCGACGTGCCTTTGAAGCTTCGTGCCTCAAAAAGCCTCGTTGCGATACCTGCTTCCGAGTCGTCCTTTGCCCGTTTTCTCAGGCCGACGCTGGTGCTCGACCCTGGCTGCTTACCGACGGACCGAGCCCATCGGTTTTTTTCTGCCGCGCCCGCATCGACGTTACCACGAAAGCTCTGCCTGGACCGTCGAGCATCTCGACGTCCAGACTCCGCCGCCGACAGACTCGACACCCAAAGAGACTTTGCATCAAACGGCAAATCACCACTGAGCAAGACGCAGCGCACGTCCTCTCCGACTACCGACTGATTCTCGTCGCACACTCATCCCCCACCTCGTTGTTGTCGACACATTCTCGCCCCTTCCGGGGAGCGTCGGCATCACCACGCCAAGAAACAAACGACGCCTCGTCTGCCTACACTTGACCAGGCTTCGTTGCATTGGTCGCCTCTGACATGATTTCTTCAGCCGATTCCAATCCTACTGAGATGGCGGCTCCCTCAACTTTCTCCTATGCGCAAGCAGCCAAGGGACAGGGCACGTCCCCTGCAACGGCTGCTCCTTCCAACCCGCCCGCCCAAGGCTCCCAGTCTGCTCCCTCCACCAACAAAACTACCTCGTCCGCTGAAGCTGCGGCTGATTCGTCAGACACGCCTCGCAGTGCCGAGTCCCACCCCTCCGTCGCTGAGAAGCACGATGTCGAGTCCAATATCGGTTCCGACAGCGACTTGCGCTCCGAGGCCACTACCGAGAGGCGGCCGGAGTCGAAGCGAGATGACGACGCCGGTCGGTTAGATCGACCATGGCGCCGGGCAGACAAGGGGACGAGGTCCTCCAGCTCCGCCACGCGGTCGGTCGATGAGCAAGAGTCAAAAAAGCCACGGAAGACTAAGAAGGCCAAGGCTTCAGACAAGCAGACAAATGATCAAACATCGGGCACCGACAAAGAGCAGGAGCCTGCCCAGGAGGTCCCCAAGATCGAGCTCGCCGAAGCTCCTATTCCATCCGTCAACATCTGGCATCAGCGGAAGGTGGCACAGCAGCAGGCCAAGGTCAAGCCAGCAACGGACACTGCGGACGACGCGACCAACGACGTGCCAGGCCCGGTGGAAGACGCCAACAAGGCCGCCAAGCCTGTTCAAGACACTGCCCCGATACCGCGAGAGAGCACAGTCACAAATGGCGTGAAGGCGCCTCGAAAGTCTGGCGACGCAGCCCGTCCGGAGCGAAATGGCAGCCGAGGCTCCAGGGCAACGGACAAGGAAGCCAAAGACGGCAAGACTGAGGTGCCGCCCCCGGTCGGCGACTCCACCCTTTGGCCCACGCCCGAGATCGCCATCAAGGAGGATAAGAAGAAGCCCGCAACGGCTGCGGTCGAGCGTCAGGATAAGGAATCCAAAGTTGCTCAGGACGATGCGTCGCAGGCAAAGCCGCGACAGAAGGAGAAGTGGGTCACGTATGACTATGTGCCTACCGTCAGCTTCGAAACCCAGCTTCCTCAGATGCGCAACGCCAAGCCACGGGGGGGTGCGCGAGGAGCAAATGGCACCAGGCCAGCGGCCGGTGCCAATCCTGCCGATAAGGCTACTTCAGCTACGCCGGCGAGCAAGCCGAACGAGTCCAGGGAGAGATCTCGTGAGGCCGGCGCTGCCTCCAACAGGGCCGCTTCCCTGCCGCCAGCAACAAAGCGTGCGTCGATAGATGCCACCAGTACGAAGGATCCGAAGAAGGCACCTGGTCACACGGCCGGCGAAAAGCCCAAGGACATGGCGTCTGCTCATTTGACTGTAGGTCTTCCCTTATCACTCGTCTCGCGCTGATCTGAAAGGCCGGCGTACCGAGCCAGAGTCCCAAGTGCATCTTGGCCTTTTCAGCAACAGTGTTGACAGATTTTCTCACAGGACCAGGGCCATGGCGCTCGAGATCGCCCAGAGGGCCGCGGCGAGAGGGGACGTGGAGGATACCGGGGCCGTGGCGGACACCACTCCATGGGCTCTCACTCGCAGCATCAGCACAACACCGCCGCTTTCGCTTCGGGGCCGATGCCGACAGGGCCACAGGGCCCGTACAGCCCGCCACCGAGGCAAGGTGGCCACAGCCAGATGTTCATGCCCCCTCCGCAGCGAGGCGGGCGAGGTCGCAACGGCGCCGGTGCAAACTACCACCGCATGTCGTTGCCTAACGGAGCATCGCGACTCCCGCCTGTTCAAACGCAGTTCGGCCCCTACGAGTACCCCATGGCCCCGCTGTCTGCTGTGCCATTCCAACCTCAGCCGTACTGGGACAATGTCGTTCTGTCACTGCTCAAGAACCAGATTGAGTACTACTTCTCGATTGAGAACCTGTGCAAGGACATGTATCTCCGCAAGCACATGGACTCGCAGGGTTTCGTCAATCTGCATTTCGTCGCGGCGTTTAAGCGCATAAGAGAGCTTACGTCGGACATGGGCATGATCCGGGCCGTGTGCGAGACGTCGACTGAGCTTGACTATGTCGTGGGCGAAGATGAGATCGAGCGACTACGCAGGAGAACGGCCTGGCAGAGCTTCATCTTGCCCATGGACGAGCGCGATGATTTCGCTCGCAGCAACGGACCCTCGCATCTGACTTTCAAGAACCGCCCTTACAACTTTGGGCCTCAGTTCAACGGAAATGCCCCGGCTCCATACGGCGCATCGCCACCCTTGGCCTACAACCCTCAGAGTGAAGCGCAATTCCAGCAGTTTGGCGAGGGACACGGAATAAACGGCACGGTCAATGGCAGCGCGCCTGTGAACGGAGGAGTCAGCCAGCTCTCCGCAGAAGTCCCAGACTTCTCTCCTTCAGGCTCCGCCGCGCTTGGTGGGCCGGCCAGCTCTGGTCAGGATGTCGAGGCGGCGGACAAGAGTGCAAAGTCGAAGACTCTCGTGACTTCAGACGTCGTCAACGGGCACAGCGATGAGTCTCCGGCGAACGCTCTGCCAAACGGCATCCACGCAAAGGGACCAGAAGCAGTTCAGTCGTGAGCTCTTGGCGCACAAGGGGCGAGCGAGGTGGGGCATTTGAGGGGGCGGAGGCTGCTTTTCAACTTTTGTTTTTTTGGGCGAGCGGCAAGCCCCCAGGTCCAATGCAATCGGACCTGGGTCAGAACAAGTCTTGTCATCTTGGTCCTTGGCAGGCCGGGCGGGATACCATTCACGAAGTTCGTTTCAGGTCGCCAGCGCAGCTTGGTCGACCACTGGCTGGTCATGCGGCAATGATCAGAATATGTACGAGTTGCGGTCTAATCCGCCGACGATGCATGCGCAGTCAGCCTTCTTGCCTTGATGGCGCACAGCAGCGCATATCTGATGCAGGACAGGCCTGGTCCTTCGACTGCCCTGGGCTGCCCGGTAGACTCGTCATGAAAGAACTCAGCTGTGGCAGCTAGGTGACAGCTACGGAGCTCTTGGCAGAGCAAGGCTTTTCTCAGGCAGTGCGCCTAACGCGACATTTGAGCGGGGGATAGTCATTTACAATTATTTTCTCGGACGGACGAGCATGATCTCGAAGGCAAACTCCAGGAAGCTCTCCGCAACCCGCGGCAGTCGGTGTCTGAAGCTTGAGGGGTCCGCGAGGAACACGTCGTGGACCAGACCCTCGGCACCATTCATTTCGACCTGGATCTGCTCTGGCTGCGTCGGCAAACATGGGGTTCATGGGCTCCGGTTTTGGAAGTCACCGCAGCCTTTACCAGATGCGCCACGGTGGGAAGGTCATCGCATATGCATTCGATTGTCGTGGGCCGGGGGCCCGAGGATTGTCAGGGCTCGCCTTTTTCTTCAAGGACTCTAGCCAGGGCGGCGTTTGAGGGGACTCGTTGCTCCCTCGTGAAGCCCACATTGTACGAGGATCTGCGGAGAGGTAGGGAAGATGAGGAAAACTTGGCGAAGATGAATTTAAAACATGACAAAAAAGGCAGATAAAACGGGCACATGGGATGCGATGTAGCAATGGCAAAGCTGCTTTTTTTTTCACTGATGCATACTGAGTTGGCTTTTCTCCCAAGGGCAAAAAGGGTTGCCCAATTCTATTCGATGCTACGGTAGACAGACAGCCAGGTACGACGTAGCTGTAGCATTGTTGTATTGTACGATGAGAAGCAAAATAATCAGAAACCGTTCATTAGCGTGTTGAGTCTGCTTGACTTGAAGAAGTGTTTCATTCTTCTCGTATTCAATGCAGGGCTGCTATGCCTTGCCCCCTGCGGCTGCACACGGCTCCCACGATTGACCATGTGCCCCAAATCAGACTGGTAAATGTAGTCCTAGTGCAGAGTGTCTCTGGCTGGTATTCTTGGTTGGATCTGCATTTACAGAGCCACGGCGACACCGGCCAGGGCAATGATGCCGGCCACTGCGTTGTTGGCAAAGGCAGTGGCCATGACGGCCGGATTTGAGGTGAGGGAGGCGGTGCCTTTGGTTGGCGATGGGCCGCCGAGACCGTCGCTGGATCCGCCACTTGTCGGCAAGATGGAGGAGCCGCCGGTGCTGGTCACAACGGTCTGTGTGCGCGTGGTCACGGTTGAGCTGGAAGAGGATGAGTCTCGGTTGCTGTCTACTCTACCGACTGTTGGGCGGCGACTTACTTGATGCGGCCGGTGGGCAGAATGGTGAGCCTGCCCGTGGGCACAAAACTGCCCGTGTCGCTGTCGACATCTGTGTCTGTATCCGTGCCCGTGTCCGTATCCGTGCCCGTGGCGATGGCGGTACCCGTGGTGACGGGCGCAGCGGTGGTGGTGGTGAATGCGGTCATGATGCCAGACCCGCTGTCGGAGGGGATGATGCTGAGCGTCACGATGGGGTCGCCCTCGCGGGTGGTGGGCTGGGCGGGAATGGAGAAGAGGCGGGTGCTGGCGGGTCCGATGTTAGCGACGAACGACTCGGAGGAGAATCCGATGCCTTTCGAGGGAGAGCATACTTTTGGCGCTCCTGGACGTCGGCCGCGGCGCCAAGGCCGACGAGGAGGGCGAGAGATACGACTGGGAACATGACGCGGGGCGTTTACTGGAGCCGGCGGGAAATCGGCACTGGCTTATATCCAAGAGATGCGGGAAAACGATCGTTGGGGGCAAAGAGAGCAGCAACAAGAGGGAAACGGCAAAGGGCTACGAAGGGTGAGGGCGTCGGGGAGTAGGTACGCGAGGAGCGCCTGGTCCATCTATACATCGCGAAGAGGGGGCGACGCATTGAAGGGCGGACAGGTGCATGTGTACATGACCCCAAGGCGCACGACAGCACGAACGGATGAGGTTGCAACAAGAGGAACCGCAGGGCGGGGGAAAGAGAGCTTTCGCTGGTGCATGAAAGATGCGTCGCGTAGGGAGCAGCCAATGCCCATTCCAGCAAGCCAAGGCACTCGGTGTATGCACGGATCGTCGTTGAGTTTACGAGCTGCGCAACGGCAGTAGTACGGGATATGAGACGGGTGCAGGTGTTCAAAGCCGGCAAAGCTAGACACTGGCACCAAGGTGCGTCGCTGGAGGTGCCATCCGAGAACAGCAGCTCGAGAGAAGTGCTCAGGCAACCGTGACATTCACTGTCAGACGGCGCGGTTTGCCGGCAGCCAAGCGGCCTGCCAAATGCGGGCAACGAGCAACGAAGGGGGCGCTCGACCAAGTTTAGTTTACAAGGCGTTAGTCGCAGCGCGTGAGGGAACGTTTTTGCCGCCGAGCGAGATGAGAGCCGAGAAAGAACGCAAACGGGGCCGACAAGGGGGGATCTAACGGACGGTGCCCACGTTGATATGGTGCCTCGTATGTGCGTGTTTGTGTGTGTGAGTGTGTCGTGGGTGCTTTGGGGCGCCTTTGTTAGTCGGCGGGGGGTTGGAAGATAGTCACAGATCAAGGGGCATGATCGCAACCAGTCGCTTGTCTCCTACGGACGCCGTCTTGATACCTCGCTGCGTAATAAATGAAACGTCGCAGAGGGGCGTGCTTATCCATCTACAGACTTGATGACGGGCCGCTGTGGCTGCTGGTTTGGAGGCTGTGGAGGACGTTGCGGCAGTTAGGTTGCCTGCTCCCGCCTACCGTACGGGTGGAGGGAGTGACATCACTGGCGCTTCGACACGAGTGCGCTCCGAGGCGGCAAAGTGGCTTTGCGGGGCTCGTGGCGGGCCGGAGCGCTCAAACGTGACTGACGGACGACTGCTGGGCTGGCTGTCTGAAGTGGGGGCGCCGTTGTGGCTGGACATGTCGTGCCTGGCCGCTTCACTGTTGCTTTGTGCGGTCTGGTCCCCCTCTCGTGGCTGCACGTGTAATGTTCTGCTTGCCCCCGCGCTGCGTGTCAGATGGTCTCAGCCCCGAGGTGCGCAAGGCAAAAGGAGCGAGACGACCAAGGTACGGGTACGGAGTATAGTGGGTGGCCAAAAAGGTGAGGTCAGAAACCGGTACGATGGCAGCCTACCTTGCTTGGGAGCCCAGCCCGGCGGCTCGCTCAGCAGAAGCGGCCGAGCAGCTGGCATGACCAAGAGATAGATTCCATGCGCCACACATGGCTTCTCGTTTGCTTCAACGAGCAAGGAGGGCCATGGGCGCCATGTCGCGGGAAACGGGAGACGCCAGATGGGAAACTCGGCAGCAGGACATGTCGAGATGCAGAAACTCGCAGGGCGCAGTTTGCTGGGAGGCGAACCACGTCGCGCGAGGCCTCGCGGGCAGTGCAGTGCGATGCTGCAGGCCGCCTTGTCAGGCGTTCAACGGCGTAGGGCGATGGGCGGCAGGACAGTCCGGGCAGTACCAAGCAGGGTACGGATAACTCGTACGCTTGATTCACGGACGCAGCAGCAAGGATCCTGGTCTTTGCTTTGGCCCCCCCCCCGCCATCATTACGTCTTGCCCCGCCCTCGACTGCTGAGTGAGGTGAGCCCTTTGATGCCCATTTGTCGCCCGCCTCCCAGCCGTTGTCACACACCCTCACCGTCCTCCAACCTGCATTCAGGTTTCCTTCTCCCCAGAGCCTCATCTCATCACATCACATCACCACCACACGCCCCAAGAGCGACCATCAGCAACTCCAGCAACTTCATATTCCGACATCGCGACTCTTCATCCCCAAAGGGGCCCCCAAAACTACCATCATCGCTGGAATGGCCAGCTACGACCCGTACGACCGGGACTATCCCCGCCGTTACGTGCGCGAGGAGCGCCGAGAGGAGCGGCGCGACGACAGAGACCCTCGCTTCCTCGACACCCGCGAATACACAAAGACCACAGCGACCCGAGAGCTGGTCCCCCGCGCCCGCGAGGATAGCGACCTGTCTGTCGAGGAGATCCGCCGCGACTTCCCTCCGCCCTCGGGAGGCCATGTGCGCCGTGCCCGCTCCGCCGAGCCTGGCTACTACGACGACGACTACGAGTATCGCCGCGGCTACGACCCCCGTTACGACCGTGACCGTGACCACGACCGCCACTCGCGACGCAGCGGCGGCGGCGGCGGCGGTGGCTCTTACTACGAGGAAGAAGTGCGCAAACCCACCAAGCACAAGAGCATGTCCAAGCAGGAAAATATCATCGCTGCCGTCGCCGGCGCCGCCCTCCTCGTAGGTGGCAAGGAGCTCTACGACCGCCACGAGGCCAAGACCGACGGCACGGACGTTCAGCGCAACCCCCTCTCCACGGCGGCGCTCGCTGGCTTTGGCGCTCTCGCCGGCTACCAGGGCGTCGAGTTCTACAGCAAGCAGCAGGCCAAGAGGGACCAGAAGGCGACTTACATCCTGCACCGCGGCCGGGACGGACAGGTCACCGAGTACTACTCGGACGAGGAAGAGGGCTCCAGGGAGAAAAAGGGCCACAAGAACTTCCTCGAGAGCGCCATGGCCGCTACCGGGCTAGGGGCGGCCGTCAAGTCCCTCACGGGCGGCGGCGACGACAAGCGCTCCGACACCCGCAGCCGGCGCGGCAGCCCCGCCGGGTCTCGCGCCGGCTCCCGTGAGCGCTCTGGCGGGGCCGGCGCCAACAAGATTCAAAAGGCCGCCATGGCGTCGCTTTTGGCGGGCGCCACCGAAGCTTTCCGCGTGGCCAAGGAGCCCGGCGGTTGGAAGGGCGAGAAGACCAAGCGTATCCTCACTGCGGCCGCCGGTGCTGCTACCGTCGACGCCGCTCAGAGCGACAGCCACGGCAAGCTTGGCCTCGCCGAGTCGGTCATCGGTGGTCTGGTCGGAAACCGCCTCATCAACGGGTCCAAGAGAGACATTGAGGAGGACAAGGCGACGGGCCGCAGCCGCTCTCGCTCTCGCGCCCGATCGCAGGGCGGTGGCGGAGGCGGTGCAAGCGGCCTCGCTGCTCTCGCCACGGCGGGACTTGGTGCCTTCGGAGCCAAGAAGATACTGGACCGCTCGCGATCCCGAAGCCGCGGCCGTGACTACGACTCCAGGAGTCCCTCGCCGGACCGTCGGCGTCAGCGCAGCCGGAGCCGCAGCGTGGTTGACAAAGCTCGCAACAGTCTGGCCAAGCTGGGCCTCGGCAGCGGCGCCGTGGAGGCCGCCGACGACCATCGACGCCGTGAGCAGGACGACTTTGACGACCGCGGTAGCTCTCGCCGCTCGCGCCGGTACTCGGACGACATGTACGACGAAGATGGCCAGTATGGCGGCCGCAGCCGAGGAGGGGACTACGAGCCGGAGCGCTCGCGCCACAGCGGGCGCCGGGACTCGTCTCGCCGGCGCGGCTCCAGCCGGTCCGGCTACGGGTCCGGCTCGGATCTTGGAGACTCGGACGAGGACGAGAAGAGGGCCAAGAAGATGAGAGGTAAGCAACTTTTGACTACTGGTCTTGCGACCGTCGCCACCATCCACGCAGCACACGGAGTCTACCAGAGCATGGACAAGAGGCGGGCACGGCAGAAGGCCGTCAAGGAGGGGCGTCTCAGTCCGGCCGAGGCCAAGAAGCTCAAGACCAAGGCCATCATGCAAGACGCAGCTTCGGTCGGCATCGCCGCCATGGGCATCAAAGGCGCCTTCGAGGAGATGAAGGAGGCCAAGGAGATGACCCACGAGTGCAGGGAGTTTAGGGAAGAAAAGTTGCGCCGCCACGAGCGCCGCGAGCAGATGCGCAAACAGCGACAGCATCCCGGCACCAGCGGCGGTGGCAGCAGAAGAGCCGACAGCTTGCCTGCGGGACCACGGTCACGCTACGGTGGCTACGAGTCTGACGACGCCCACGGACCACGATACTACGACGACAACCCGTATGGCGCCGGCAGACTCCCGGCACCGCCCATGGGCGACTACCGATGAAACGTCGCGCCAGGCTGTACTGGACAGTACGCTGTCTTGCTGCGCTCCCTGCATCCACTCTGGGTCAATCTCCTGGCGACGCCCATGCAGGTCACACCGGCATCTTCAACGCAAACATCTTGTCCATGAGGTGCACGCGTTGAAGGAGCACCTGATATGGCGTCAAGGCCTCGGGAGTAAGAAACTGGCATGATTAAAGGCAACAGCAAAAGAGCTGCTCTGGTTGACTGACTTTGCCGTGCTGCATGGCATGACTCTCTACATGGGAGAACTGGAGTGCATGGTAGAACAAGCCTCCGATGTCTCCCATGGCTCCCTTTTCGTTACGCGAACGTCGTTGACGATTCTTCTTCACGTCTTTTTCACCGCACACGCATGTACTCAAGAGGAATGACTAATGACAAATGAATTGTGACAGACCATCGTCGCCACTAAAGAGGCTCAATGCCTTGCGTCCCTACCAATCCCCGAGGAGACAGAATCCGGCGCACACCCCGGAGTGCCGATCACGATCCGCCAGGGACGTGGGCTCGATGCGAGGGGCATGGAGCTAGCGGTTAGTCGGCCGGCAAGCGAAAGGAGAGACAAGCGACTCGCAGCAAAGCAGCAAGGAGTCATGTGGGTTTGCTAGTGACGGGGCACACGACTGTTGGATCACCACGACGACGGGCTAGGGGGGGCTTCCGGATCCGGTGGGTGGTAAGTTATTTGTGTGCCGGACGGAAAAGACGGCTCTCTCTCTCTGCATGGGTGAGACGAGCCAGCAGATGCAGGGCCCGTCGATGGGATCGGGATGCGGTGAGTGGACGGGCGGCGGCAACGGCTCCTGGACGGGGGACGGGGGGCTCGTTTCGGATTTTCACGGCAAACTTGGGTTGGGATTCTCGGAAGGACGCATTGCGTATAGTGGCTAGCTAGACAAAGGTACGACAACGCACACAACGATATGAATGACGATTATGACGATTTCGCAAGTTGGCCCTCGGATGCGCTTAGGCGACGTCCGCTTATCCGGCATGCAATGCATGTATGCGCTGGTCCGCCGCGCTGGTCCTCTGAGCAAAACGTCTGGAACGAGGCTGGTATTCCGTCTGCCCGTCAAACTGGTTTTTGGGGGTCCGGGGCCGGAAAACCCCACGTCCATGACATCACCGGCCTGGCACCTTCAGCCGTTGCGTGCTACCCGAAGCCACGAGGCCCCTGGCGGCTGCCCCCCCCCCTTCTTTGCCTGCTGGCCAACGACAGAGGGCACGATGCGAGGAGAGGGACTCGTAAGCAGCGGAGCGAGCCCCAGCGGGACGACGGTAGCGATCCGAGCCTCCCCGTTGCCGGCCGGACCCATGTTCGAGCTGCCGACGGGCGTGGGTGCTGTTCGGGCATGTACGGCTGCAGGGGGGTTGAAGAGACGGCCAGACGTGGCTTCATAGACGTCCAAGGTTAACCTGCCGCCAGGAAGAATACACTGACTGACGGAACTGACTAGCTACATGCACCCGAGCCCATAGAGCCCTCCCCCCATGGGTTGACAAAACACGCATTCCGCAAAAGCATATCCCCTTTGCTTCACGACGCAGCCCCCGACAAGTCTCCACCCGTCGCCTGCTTCCACTTCTGCGCCATGGCCAGGACGTTGGACAGGCTCTTGGCCTGCTGGTCGTCGACGGGGAAGACGTAGTCGACGTACTCCTCAAAGGTGTCGTCGTCGAGCTTGCGGCGGCGCTTGGTCCGCCGCGGCATCTGCTTCTGCACGCCGGCCACGTCGGCCGCGGCGCCGTGGGTGCGCTCAAACGACAGCCACGCGTTGAGCAGCGACACGCGCTCCTCCTTGAGGTCCTTGTCGCGCATGCTGCGGTGCGCCCGCTCAAACACCTTGCGCGCCCGCGCCTTGGCCTCTTCGCTGACGGGCTGCTCCTCCTCCTGCTCCTCCTCCTCCTCTTGCTGCTGTTCCTCGTCGGGCATGTTGATTTCAAAGTGCGCGTAGCTGATCCACACCTTGACGTGGTCCGCCTTGTCCAGCAGCCGCTCGTAGAGCTCGCGCGTGCGCTCGTACTCGCCCTCCTCCTCCTCAAAGTCGATGTAGGCCTTCCACAGCAGCTCGGGCATGTCGAGCTGCGGCTGCCCCACGGCCAGCTCGAAGATGGCCCGCGTCCGCTCGAGGTCGTCGAGGCCGCGCTCGAGCTCGGCGAACCGGATCCACGTCTGGCAGTTGGCCGGGTTGAACTCAATGTGCTTCTCGTACAGCGTCCGGCACCGCACAAACTCAAACAGCCTCCGCTCCACGTCGACGTAGCCGTTGAAGATCTTGTCCTTGGGGCACGTGCCGATGGCCCGCCCGAGCAGCTTCCTCGCCGCCGTCAGCTCGCCCTGCCGGATCTCCAACTGGGCCGCCAGAAGCCAGATCTTGGCAAAGGTGAACTTTTTGTGCGGTATCAGGCGCAAGCACGTGCTGTAGATTTGCCGCGCTCGCTCAATGTCCTTGCCCTCGAGCTCCTCCCAGATGGCGTAAAAGGTCCACAGGTAGATGTATCTCCGCCAATGCCGCTTCTCCTGAGTCGGTGGGACCTGGGCGACTGCTCGCTCGTAGACGTCTCGTATGCGGTCGGCGTCCCCGGATGACTCTTCCAGCGCAGCATAGTCAAACCAGGCGTCGTAGTTCTTTGAGTTTTCCCTGACCTGCTGCTCGTAGTGTTTCCTCCGCTTGGACAGGACCACGTCTTCGACGCCGTCCTTGTCGCCATACTGCTTCTCAAAGGTCGTGTACGCCTTGTGTAGAATCATCGACTTTGACCGTGGGAGGCGGTCGAGGGCATACTTGTATATGGCCCTGGACCGCTCGTACTCCTTCAGCTTGGCCTCGAATCTGGCGTACGCGATGAACAGCCTCTCGTCGACAAACTCGTCGCCCAATGCTTCCACTGCGCCTCCAAACACCTCGCGCACCAAGTCGCTGGTCCCGTATTCCTCTTCAAACTTGGCCCATTTGATCCAGTTTCGGGGTTCGGGGTGGACCAGCGTAAAGGTGCTGAAGATGTCGCGTGCCCTGTCGAACTCGCCGTACCTCTTCTCCATCTTGATGTATGCGCTCCACGCCGCCTCGTCTGGCTGCCATTGCATCCATCGGTCAAACACCTGCCGGGTACCTGGGACGTTGCCCAGCATCTCCTCCATGTAGACGTATTTGTACCACAGCTTGTCCACGCGGGGCAGGATGGCGACGGCGCGATCGAGCAGATTTCGCGCATGGTTGATGTTTCGCGACTTCATCTCGGCCTCGATGTACCGTATCCATAGCTGGACGCTGTGCGGGAGAACATCGAGCGCTCTCTCGAAGACGGAGCGCGCGCGCGCAAACTCCTTTTGCTCGAGCTCCCATGACGAGTACTGCGTCCAGTTGTGAAGACTGACGCGGTTCCGCCTGACGTAGTCTTCAAACTCCTTGCGCTTCCTACCCTGGTACTCGTGCAGCTCCTCGAGGTCGCTGAAGCGTTGCGTGGGCGCCTGGAGCGAGGTCTCCTGTCGGTCGACGGCTTCGCGGAGAAGCTGCTCGGCGCTGATCTGCACGGGCGCAGCGGCCTTGTTCTTGACCCTCGGAGGGCCCCTCGCCGACTCCATTGTGAAGGGTCGTCTGCAGCGCGTCGAGAGTAGGGTTGATGATGGGCGGAGCGAGGGCGAGATGCTCGTGGTTGCAATGTGGTGCCTCGCGAGGCTCAAATTTTGGGCCGGCGGCTTATCACGGATAGGATTTGCTGCTGCTGGTGCACGGACCAGGTCGCGCAAGTGGCGTCCTACTATGTACTCAGCCTTGCCGCCGCCGGACGCCAAATTGTTCAAACTTGCCCTCTCCAGCGCCCCTCTCTCACGACTCCAGCACCTCCACCCAGTCGCGAGCTGCGAGCAAGAAGCCGCCACTATGTCGACAGTCGCAGACGAGCTGCTCAACGATTTCGGGAGCTCGGGGGATGAGGCCGAGGAGGACAACAATGGCCTCTTGACAACCGACGACGACCATGAAGACAACGAACGCGATGCCATGGACGTGGACGGTCAAAACGGCGTCAAGGAGGAGTCGCCAGAGGACAAAAACGACTTGCCTGACCTGCAGGATGCCGAGGCGACAAAGGCCAGGGTCGAGAAGATGCAGCTCGGTGCGGTAAAGGACGTCCGGAGCGTCGCCAGCCTGATGCAGACGCTCGAGCCGATTCTCCAGGTAAGCAATTCTCCTTTCCAACAAGTCGACCCTTGCAGACGGCGTGTTTACATCGTGCCTCTGGAGACATAGCCCTAACAGTTTGCTTCGAATCTTGCAGAAAATCGCCCACTACCGAGCCCAGTCCTCAACACAGACGTCGGTCATCGGAAACATCGAAGACCATCCCGAATACAGCCTGCTGACGCAGTCGAACAACCTGTCGACCATGATCGACGGCGAGGTAGCCCTTGTCCACAAGTTTATTCGCGACCACTACTCGACACGATTTCCGGAGCTCGAGAGGCTCGTCACCACGCCGCTGGAGTATGCCAAGGTCGTGACCATCATTGGCAACGGGCCCCTGGACTCGGACACTATCAAGGCTCTTCAGACGTCCACGGACAATCCCATGGGCATGGGGCTCAAGGCTGTGCTAGACGGGCCGTCCCTCATGATTGTGACGGTCGAAGCGACGACTTCAAAGGGCGAAGATTTGAGCGACGAGGAGCTTCAGCGCGTCAGACTGGCGTGCGACATGACAATATCACTTCACAAGGCCAAGCATACTCTGATGGAATACGTCCAATCACGCATGACACTGTTTGCGCCCAACTTGACGACCCTCATAGGATCTCTCACAGCCGCGCAGCTCCTCAACGCAGCCGGCGGCTTGACTGGTCTGTCCAAGACGCCAGCCTGCAACATCCCCTCTTGGGGCTCCAAGAAGAGACAGGCAGGCTTGGCCACCAACATCGGAATCCGCCAGCAAGGGTACCTGTATCACTCAGACATCATTCAACACATTCCCAACGACCTGAAGAGGCAGGCCATGAGGATTGTCGCGGCGAAGCTGGTGCTGGCAGCCCGAGTAGACAGGATCCACTCGAGTCCCGACGGGAGCACCGGTGACGGCCTCAAGTCTGCCTGTCTTGAGCGGCTCGAGAAACTTACGGAACCTCCACCAAACAAAGGCCACCGGGCTCTTCCCATACCAGACGAGAAGCCCTCGCGGAAACGAGGTGGCCGGCGAGCGAGAAAGGCCAAGGAGGCAGTGGCCATGACTGACCTGCGCAAGGCGCAGAACCGCATGGTCTTTGGCCAGGAGGAGAAGGAGGTTGGCTACGGCACCGGAGAGAACACTGTGGGCATGGGCATGATTGGACAGCAAAACGACGGCCGGATTCGAGCCTTGCAGGTCGACAAACGCACTCGGGCGAAATTGAGCTCCAAGAACAAGGGCTGGGGAGGCGGCGCAGGAGGCGGCGCCGCCTCTAGCATCGGAGCGTTTGGCCAACCCGGCGGTATGGACCTAGGCGGCAAAGGCCTTCGCGCAGCTGGCGTAGGAAGCGCGGCGGGAGGACCAGTCGGCACAACCTCGTCCATCACCTTTACTCCCGTACAGGGCCTGCAGCTCGTCGACCCCAAGATGCAAGCCGAACTCAGCAGGAAACGCAAGGCTGAGGAAGACCGGTGGTTCAAGGGAGGCTCGTTTACGCAAGTTGGAGCTGGCTCCAACTCCAACGGCGGCTTCAAGATACCCGAATTGCCGGCATCCAAACGAGTCGACACTGGCGTCTCGAAGATGGGGCCGCCGCCGAGTCGCAAGCTGTAAATCGGGCTGAAAAGAGCCCTCGTACTTCGACACAACGGTTGGCGATCGCTACAAGAGCGGTGTGAGATGGGAGGTCATCGGCGAGACTTGGCGGACGCCTCTCCTTTCATTGTTTGCTTTTTTGGTGGGCAACTCATCAGTAGCCTCGTCACTTGGCGCGACGGCACGATGATACCTGGGACATCCAGAAGGCGGCTATAGACCATGCGGCGAACAAGGCGTTTCCGGATAGGGAGGCAGCGGCAGAGGGGAGGCATCCAGTGATGCCCGGAGTGTGTGTATGCACGCGTGCATGTAATATGCAGCCTGCAGCAGCTAGGGTTGCCACGAGCTGCTCCATTGGCAGACAATCTAATAATGTTAAGAAGGGGGCAAGACATTGGTCATGTTGCGACCCATACTAGAAGTGATCTCGATCGGCCATGTGCGTACCCGTGAGCGTGTCGTCCAGGGCTGATCAGCACCGTGGTAATGGGGGAACACGTCAAACAGCATCGCCCAATGCAAAAGAGATGGAAAAAGTCTGCTTTGTTGTTGTTTCCACAGCAAGAGCGAGATGTAAATCTGCCAACACCCCGGCTCGTTCCACGGCATCGAGATCTGCCGTGATCGGATATCACGGTACGCCGAGCCAACTACCTGCATAGTAATGGAGATTGGGCATGGATGGGCGTTACCAAAAGGCGAACACGTCATGTCCGGGCACTGTTCATGGCGCATCTCGGGCGCCCAACATGGCAATGCTGAGCACGGTTCATGTGCAAGTCGCGTGGGAGACGAGGTTGCCCGACGCGGTACGTACATGTACTCGGGCTTCTGTTCCAGAAGACATCCAATGCACCCGACACCACGTGCTCCGCAGAGCCCGCACCAGCCGGGGTCCGGTCGCGCCCAGTCAAGCGGCCCGGCTGCCCATCTCCGCATCGTCTTATTCCTTCGCAGGAGCGCATTACGTCACTTGCGATTTTCCCCTTGCCAACCCTTGACCGTGTCTCTCGCTACCAGGACGCCCCTGGGCGGCCGACCCGGCCCAGGGCGGGACCCTGTTCTGTACGAGTACGGTGCCGGACGTCCACTTGGGCCCCAGCCGCGGGGGGCCAGCTGCCCGAGGAACCTGTTTCGTGTCGGGGGTCCTGGCGCGAGCTTCGGCACCGATGACATCGTTGGACGCAAGGGCGAGCCAGGCCCGGCCTGTCACCTCTCACATCCTTCTGTCCACTCTGGGGAGAGGCACCGGCGACGACGGCGGCAGCTGGAGCCGGGGTCGGCGGGAGATGGACAGTCGGTGAAGACAAAAAACACAAGGGCCGTGCCATTTCGAAACTCTCAACGGCCGCGGCAAGGAGGCAATAGAATATGTCCCGCGGCAGAGTTGAGTGAAGCTTCTCGCCGGATGCGGTCGCACAGTGAGCTGCCATCGAAGCCTCACCGGACCTGCACGGTGACAACCCTGAAGAATAGCCAAAAGGTAATATCGATATGGACGGAAGAGCGAAAAGCAGCCTCGCTTCCGGAGTTGGCGATGTCGGGACATGAGCGTTGAGGAGTTGAGTTCATCAAGACCCAGATGCTCTACCAGGCAGCACCTTGCGAATGTTCGCGCACAGGGGCCTTCTGCTGTCAATCTCCTGTCCGTACCTTGTCCAAATCATCTTAACATGGCTGAATCGAGCGCCACAGCAGCGTCCCAATCCTTGACATGTGTCTTTGCAGCAGCTCTCTGGGTGGCGGAGGTGTGCCATTGCTGTGGATGCTGTACCTGTATATGCTTCAGCCACAGACAAGTGGCTTTCGCGTTGTTACTCGATGGACGGTACGAGTTTCTTGCTGTACGGACAGTATCTCTTTCACTCTGTCCCATTCGGGGTCGGCGCTTTCGGCCTGTCGACACGTCCAGCGCACTGCGGACAAGCAGTTTCTCTGCCTTGCAGGGGTCCGAGTTGCCATTTGGGGGCGTCGCGGGTCTCGCCGGGGGTCAGCGTCACCTCTCACTGGCCGTGAGGGAGAGGGATCTCGATGTCTGACCCCACGGGACCCGGTGCCATCGTTTCCACGCGATTCCCTGGACCCTGTACCGCGGCTTTTCAGGGAACTGGGCCTTCTGACAACGCTACGGTCCGGAGCAGGATCGCTAGCACCGGGGCCTTCAATGTGGCGATCATCATTGCCTATTCGGTCGACGGACGATGCGATTTCTCACGAGCTGCTGCTTGCGCCCCCCCCAGTTGTCCACTTTCAGCTTATTCCTTCTCGGGTGGCTTCGCACCGTCAATTTGTTCCGGGTGGCCACGATTGCGTACTCGCGCGCTGTGCTTGCGTCGTGGTCGCAGCGAGCCCGCATCACCTTGATGCTCTCTCTGTCTGTATTGACATGGACATCAGGGGGAGTTACGAGTTGTGCTCATTTGGTCCGAAGTACACGACCGGCAACAGCCAGTTGCTCATGCGCTTTCAAATCCCTCATGCTTGTTCTGGGCGTGTGTAAATCGTTCCGGCCGCACATGTCCTCTTCTATAGCGGCGCGTCGTTGCTGCGGGGGTTCGACAGCGGCCATTTCTCCAGCAACCGCCAGGAACGAGACAACGGGGAGGAATTCAGCTCATCCTCGTCACCAAACACCTTCAGCGATGGTGGGGACGACATGTCTGAGGTTTTCTCGTGCACAACGAAACTGTTTCTGGTGTCATCTCTGGCTCGCTCGGAAATCGTGGACTTTGAGCACCTCCTTGGGGTGCGACGACAATGTGGGCCGGGGACCATGCCGCGGCATTGGCGTAAGCAGGGTCCCAGGCGGCTAGGCAGACGGGACCCAAGTGCAGGACCCCGAATCGGCTCCCAGCTTCTCGAGTCGCCGCCAGGGCAGGACGGACGACTGCGCCGGCTCAGCGCAACGCTGCGATGGTGATGATCCGGAGAAAACAACCCGTCGCCCAGTTAAAACACTGGGTTAGGCTGCGAATGTTGGGCAAAGGCGCAAAGTCAAAAACACCATTGAGCTTGAACCCGGAGCGGGGGGGCAAAAGGCATCCACGACACCATGGCCTTGTGCAAGAATCGCATGCCGTAAAGTTGGCAGCGGCAAAGTAGAGGCGAGGTAGACGAGGTAGACGAAGGTTGCGTGCCGGGTTGGCGCTGCCGAGCGTTTGGCGGGCGCGCCCAAGGCTCGGCCATGTACCCCAAGTACCTGCTCCGGGCTTGCACCGTTTCCGATCTGCCCGATTATTGGTTGGCGCATGTAAGACGGGCCTGGACCCTGGCTCGACCCTGGATCTGGATGAGGCGTCAGCTCCCCCCCCGCTGCCCGTTTGCGACAAAGCCGACGAGGTGGGAGCACGCCCCAAGGGATCCGCTGGAGATCCGCCCTGCCAACGCCAATTCCAGCGCTGCCCTCGAAATAGCGACCCGAGACAGCGGAACACCGTCTGTGACCCCGGAACGAACGTGCACGAGATGCTCTGTACGACCAAGGTTTGACGAGCAGAGGGTCAGGTAGTGCTTGCTACGGCGGGCAGCAATTTGGAAAGGTGACTCGGAAAAGTACGCCTTCTAGATTGCCCCGCCTGGCGTACGAGGACGATGGGAACGGCTCGGGCAGTATTACGGACTACTCCGTACGAGTAGCCAGCCAGCGTCGCCTCGAACGCCAGCCGGCAGCAGACGCGGACACAAATCAAAGCGTGAGCAGTCGCAGCCGCAAGAAGCCCGAGTGTGCTGCCGAATGACCATCCTCACGACTCTGCGCGGATACAGGACTCCTCCTAGATATTAGTAGTGCATGGAAGATTCATGGTCAGCCGGGGATGCGTGCTTTGCAAGTCGATTCAGACTGGAGTGCTGGCCAGGCGCCGCGGGAGTGCTGCGGGTCGAAGATAGCTGGCGGCGACCCCTGGCGTCCGTGGAACGTCTCACGAACCAAATTGTCCACCGTTGGTTGGGGTTTCGAGGCGATCGGGTATCGTGACCGCTGCTCGCGAAAAGCTTGACGCTCGACGGGGCTGCCGGGGGACGCCCGAGGTGGTCCCCAATCGCGGCCCTGACGTCACCGCGCCAGCGCAGCTAACAAGCCTTCATGCGCGGAGGGTTGAGGCTAATAGGTACAGAACTGATGCCCCAGTCCCATGCCGGGTGGCCCACGCAGCAGCACCAGGTCGCGGGCTCACCATCGAGACATTGTGTGGTGACGGCAGATCAGGGTCCTGAGCACCGCCTGCAACAGGCGCGAAGGAGACGCCGGCCCCGCTGGCCGCCCCACTAAATGGCCCAAAGGAAACCCTCTGGACGGCCTCTACCTGTACAGCCCAGTCTCCGTCCGGGCGGAGGGAGACACGGCGCGAGATTTGCCAAGTGCCTCGCAAGGTAAAAGAGCCAGCACGTGCAGTCGGATTTGCTGGGCCAGGGCGGACGGAGCAGCCGCGCAGGGACACTCTCAGCCGCGAGGGATGGGATGGTGTGATGACTTGCGGCGAATGATTACTCGCAGGAACGGAGAGTGATGAGGCCGTGCAGAAAGCTCAGTCCAGAGGCAAATTTGCTGATCAACAAGCGCATACTCGTGACTACCGTCTGCATACCTCGATTGCCGGGCGCCGCATGCCAGTTCCAGTTCCAGTTGATGAGCACAGGGCTAGCCCAACCTAAGGGAGACGGGGTCCAACGGGCAGCACCCAAGTACGAGTCAAGCCGCAAAGATACATGGGCCTGGCGCACGGTACCGAGCAGTGACCTGTGGAGCGCTTTCCGGGGGTCCCCCCCCCCCCCTGTTGGAGCTTGTGATGCTCAGGGTTCCTGGGCAGGCCCTCTCTGAGCAAGCCGGAGCAGAGGGGGCGGGACCGGGGGGCAGCGGTAGTGGGTTCTGCGGGCCTGCGTGTCCAGTCGGGTGCGGTGTGTGGGTGGGCGGGCTGCTGGCGCTGCCGCTGGCGCTGGGCGCTCCACAGCTCCTCGTACGCCGTTCTTGGCTGAGGTAGAGAGGGCGCCCTGGGGTCCCCGTACCGGCCCTCTCTACCTTACCAGCAAGCAGCAAGCCGCGACGCCTCGATCCCGTCGATCGCCACAATGGGTTTCATGCGCGACACGCTGCTTTGGTCAAAACTCCATCCCTCCCTCCATCCCTCTCGTCTGCCTCTCCCCACCTCAGCTCTCCCGTCCTCATCTCTCGCTCTGCACCTCGCCCTTTGCCAATTCTCCCATCTTCCGACATAGAAATCCTTCTTGGTCGCTCCTAGCACGTCTTTGCCCTGTTGCTAAGCTTCCTTGGACCCCTTCTTCTTGGACCTCGCCTCTCTCAGCCCAGTTGCTCGACTCACAATAAAACCCAACGGCGCCTCATACCAACAGCTGCCAGCACATCTCGCCACTTGAACTCGTCTTGCCGACGCTTCACGACCAACTCGACAGCTGCTGCGATTAGACTGCGAAGGCATACTGCAGCTTCCGACGCACCCTGCGACTTGTTGTCATCGGTGCCGCAGACGCCACCACCACCACCATCGCCACCGCCCAAGCGCCTCTCGTCATTGGCGTCACCCGTGTCGCCTTCAACGACCACCAATTTTCCTCAGCATTTGGCCCGTCCAAGCTCGCTTATCGCGCACACACTGCGAAGCTGATTTACCACTGCCTTGGGCCACTCACGTTCAAGCACTTGGAGGGCGCACGCAGTCGCTCCATCCCCCGCCACGTACCAAGGAAAGGTCCGCGCCCAACTCGGACGTGAAGACCACCCATCTCGCAGAGATGCAAGCTCGTGACGCCGCAGGCCGTCAGGTCTCGCTTCTCAACGATGACGTCGCTGGATACGAAAAGTATCAGCAGCAGCCCATGACCTTTCCGTCGTCCAGCCATACCCTGTCTCGCCCTTACCCCAGCCCCCGCAGCCACTCATCATCGCCAAACACGCCAGAGCTCCTGCGGTCGGACTCTTACGACTCGCAGATGAGCAACGACCCCATTTCCCCCCTAACACCCCCAGTGGAGTATACCTTCTCGCGAGGCCCCTACTCGCTTGATGCGCCTTCGGCCAAGCGCCCCGCCTACGCGAGCAGCAGCAGGTCGGCATCCTTCGACGACGACGGCTCGGCAACGCCGGGCGCGGGTGAGCAACAGCGGCCCGGCAAGCGGTACCCCTGCCGGTACCGTGACAGCCACGGCTGCGAAAAGACTTTCACCACGTCGGGCCACGCCTCGCGCCACTCCAAGATCCACACAGCCGAGAAAGCCGTCCAGTGCACGTACCCTGGATGTCAAAAGAAGTTTACGCGCGCCGACAACATGAAGCAGCACTTGGAGACGCATTACAAGGAAAAGAGCCGCTCGTCGGGCAGCGCTCGGGCGCACAAGGCAGCCCTGGCCGAGGCGCGTCGCCACTCACTGGCCTCGAGCCGCAGCCGTTCTTCAACGTCAACAAGCAGCGCTGCGAGCCGCGATACGCCGTCGCAATGGGACGGTGAGCAGCAGCCGCAGCCGCAGCAGTATCCGTTACCGTCGCCGAGCGGCGCCGCCTGGGACATGCGTGGCATGAACCTTCCCCTCCTGAGCCGTCCCATCGCGCCGAGGACGCCCAGCAGCGGCCTCGACGCGTTAGCCATGGCTGTCGAGTGTCAAGAGGGCGGCGGCTCATGAGGGAAGCGAGGCGAGGCGAGGCGATTGCCCAACCACACCTCAATTAATGCCTAATACGTCACGGGTGGCAATCGTCAAGCAGCCATCGTGACCATGCGCCTACTTTGCATAGCGACGAGTCGCAAAATGCCAGCTACCAAGGCGTTATTGTGTCGAACGGATTGTGCGTTCTTGGGCGTAATGGAAGCCAGTTCTCGTTTCCTATTCGGGGCAATTCTCCCCTTTCATTCACAACAGGGCGTCGGGAAGCATCGAATTACTCGAACAGAGGTCGCCTGTACACGAATCAGCACCTCATTTTTTTACTTTGCTTTTCAATGGTCTTGCCCGCCCTCGGGCATCGCGCCCGACAGGCTTCGGGCGTCAGGAGACTGGACGATGGATGTCTACCGCCATCGCAGCTGACAGGCACACACCACTTAAAAGGCGTTATCGGACGGGCATTGGAGGCCATCTTCAACATGGACCCAATAAATATTCTTTTGTGCGACGCTTGCCGGCGGAGACGGACTTGTTGTCGTTGGACACGGGACGGGTGATTACTCGTCGGGAACATTTGCCAGCCAGGAGTTCAAGCCGCCTCGTTGGTGCCGAGAGGCAGGCTGACGGAGGGCACAGAAGTATATAGCTGCCATGTACGGGGAGATGGGGTCCAGACGAGGGCCTGGCGATTCTGGAAAGAGTCAATTGATACCACACCTTTTTGCCTTGTTCCTACCACTGTCGTCTTATGTTCATCCGGTTGTTTGCTCGCCCCTGGCACCGACTTGACCGAGGCCACAGCACGTCGCGCCAGCCGACCCGGTGCCCTACCTACGGAAGACGAAGTTTTCAGCTTCCTAACTAGCATCAATTGTCTAGGATGAGACTGTTGCGAGACAAATTCAACAGCGCACGAAGCATTCATCCGGTTGGTCAGCTTGACAAGCTCTGCTCCGCCGCATTGTCCATCTGGTCCCAAATGGTGAAGGGTGGGAACCGCGCATCCACTGTCCACCCTCAAAGCGGACACCCGTGATCGATGAACTATTACAAGACTCGTCTGCTTCGAGATGCGGACGGGGGCCAATGTCAATTCACAGAGAACGTGTGAAGATGCTCTCGAACAAGCCAACCCTCCGCGCAAGTCAATGGCATGACCTACCTTGCGACTTGCTCCTTATAGCTGTGATGGCAACCCAGTCTCGGCGTGCAAGTCAATCCACTCAGATGGTATTGTTACATATATATGTTATTTCCAACATCTACTAATACTCAAAATATACCCAAGTCCCACGTGTCCACATGTCTAATTGGCGCTACTACGTCTCCAGGCGTCGTCTCGACACAGTCTCACCACAGTTCCTCCATGAATGCGCAGGTCCTCGCCATCTCGAACTGCTCGTCCGTCTGGCAAACGAGCACGCGGTGGCTGACATCGTCGGCGCCCACATCCTGCACCACGCCGTCTCCGCCGGCACCGGCGCCGTTGCGCTTCTCGTCAACGACGAAGCCAAGGCAGGCACATTGCTCGACGACGGCGCGCCTCAGCTTGGCACTCTTCTCGCCGATGCCGCCCGCAAAGACGAGGGCGTCGACCTGGCCCTGCAGGGACACGTAGTAGCTGCCGACGAAGCCGCATATGCGGTCGACGAGCAGGTCAAAGGCAAGCGTGTGCTTGGGCTCGTCGGAGCCGGCAATGACGCCAAAGTCGGTGGTGCTCGTGAGCGACTTCCACCCACTCTCCTTGTTGAGAATCTCCTCGGCAGTGGAGATGTGCAGGCGCGATGTCGACGCCGGCGAGAGCTTGCCGACGTCGCTGGCATAATGGAAAACGAGGCTGTCGAGCTAAGTCAACCGCATGCTCCAACCATGCCTGCCCCGTGAGACAAAGCAGCGTACCTAGGATCGACGCTCCCGCTGCGGGTAGCGCCAGGGAGCCCGGCCAAGGGCGTCAGCCCCATGCTCGTATCCCAGCTCTTGCCGCCCTTGATGGCGCACGCGCTGGCGCCACTGCCAAGGTGCAGCGCGATGATATTGAGCTTGTCGAGGTCCTTGTCGAGGAACTCTGCCGCTGATCGCGCGACGAAGGCATAGCTGATGCCGTGGAAGCCGTACTTGCGCAGGCGGTTCTTCTTGGCAACTTCCGGGTCAATGGGGTAAGTGTAGATGTGGGGAGGAATTGTGGCATGAAACTGAGAGTCAAAGCAGGCGACATTGATGGCGCCGGGCAGCTCCTGGATGCACGAATCCACAATGGTCAGCGCGGCGCCGTTGTGCAGGGGAGCCAGGTCGCTCAGCTCCTCCAGGTGATGGTACGTCTCCTCGTTAATGACTTTTGACTCGTCGTAGTCGCCTCCGTGGACGATGCGGTGGCACGCAATGGCAATGTCAGCCTTGGAGCTGACCTCTTGCAGCTCAGCGTCGTCGATGAGGGTCTTGAGGAGAAGCTTAAAGGCGTCGTCCTGGCTCTGTACGTTGCCTTGGACCTTCTCGTCCTTGATGACGGACTGGCCGGACCGCGAGTAACTGAGCTGCGCGGGAGGTGCGGTCAGGCCGCTGACCTGGGTGTCGGCGATCTGCCTCGGGGCGGCATTCTTGTCGGCCAAGTAAACGGAGATCTTGACAGAGCTGGAGCCGGCGTTGATGGATAGAATGACCTTCATGGCGGCGGCGGACGGGACTCGCTGGTGTGGAAATGGGTTGACAGTGGCCCAAGCATGTAACACAATGGTTGACGAGGGTGATAAGGCTCTCGAGACATCGCACTGCTGCCGCTCCGACTTGGATTGAACTCAATGCCGCAGCGATCAGTCAATGACGCCAGGGTCGTGGCCTGACGTCGTGGGCTGGTGCAGGTGGTGGGGTGATGGCCCAATCGCCTCGTCGCCCGCCGACACGCCATGCGTCGAGGCGTGACGTTGGCTTGTTGGGGGCTCTCCATTTTCTCGGCGATGGCGGGGGGTTCAGCGACACCCCGATTCAGCCGAAGCACGCAGCGCGCAGCGCAGATACGCTTCAGCCCCTGCCCGCCAGCCCCGGGCCCCATCCGTTGACTGAAAAGGTTGGGCTGTCTTGCATGTGCTTCAGCCACCGCCGTCTGTTTGGCCGTCGGGTTCCGACACCGTGTCCAGGCTGCGGTACGTCTCGGGAGACGGCAGCATCGGCGGCGAAGGCAGCTCGAAGTGTTTTGCGGGAAAGGGCACGCCTTGGAACTCGCGATCGGAGCTGTGGGCGTACAGCCAGGCCTCGAGGAAGCGCCGGTAGTCTGCCTAGGTGGTTAGCCGTTGCTCCTCGTGACGTTCACCTCCAACGCAACTTGCCTTGCCGACTGCTGAATTGGAGGGACAGGTATCGAATGTCGACCGACGTCGATGGGCTCGAGGGCTCGGGGTGGACCTGGCCAGCATGCCCCGTCGACCTCTGCCGTGGGCGCAGACGCTGGGCAAACGAGGGTCGGCGCTGCGGATTCTCGTCCGGCGCACCTCCTCGAAGGCCGCGGACGTTGAGCCGCAGCTGCTTTGCACGGTCGTCGCGACCACGTAGCTCCCCTTCGAAGATGTGGACATCGTACTCGCGATCCTGACCGTCCGTCTTGTTGGCCAGAACGCTGATGGAGTGGAAGGTGGTGTACCGGTCGCGCCACATTCTGAGGCGCTGGATTGCGCCGATGCCCTTGACCTTGCCGAAGCCGTCTGTACGGCCGTGGACGTTGGTCCAGGCAACGTCCACGTCAAAGTAGTTGATCATGTCCCTTCGTCGCAAGTCGCCCTGGAGCTGCAGAGATGCCCCCACCGATGTGAACTCGTACCGAACCGGAATGTACTGGTCGTGGATGCAGACGCCCTCGTCGGTCGTGTATCGGATGCGATGCGGCTCGGTAAAGGTCAGATAGCGTTCCATGTCGGAAGGGTCATGATACTGGCGATGCCGCGAGTGGAGAGTATGAGGATGAATATCCGAGGGGATGTCTGATGGAACTGGCGGGTGGTAACGTGTCAGCGTATGCCGTCCGAGTCCAAAGGGGCAATGGCGCTCAGCTCACGGTAGTGCTCGAGCAGCTCGTTCTGGTAGCTACATTGCCACAAGACGCGACGCTGCTCGGAGCCCACCACCTCCAACGGCCCGAGATAGACGGTTCGCTCGTCTGCTGTGTCTTGGAAGAGAGTTCTGTCTCGAGATTGACGAGTCAGACGAGATGAAAGGGGTCAGGGGGGACAAAGGGTCCTGGGTTGCGGACTGGTTCGCCGTACATGGTTGCTTGATAGCCCGGGGGCCCGAGATCTAGCGGGTGAAGCGACGAAGGCTGGGGAGCTGCAGAGTCCCCCGTGGACGGCGCAGAGATGGTAGAAATGCCCGAGGTAGGCGTCCAGGTCAAGTCGACGGGACTGGTGTAGGAGCGGCTGAAGGTGGGCGGACGGCCGAGCGAGGAAGACGTGAAGGAGGAGCCGGATGAAGATGAGGTCGCCGCCATGCTGCAGAGGGCGAGCAACTGCAGCCACTAGGTGCTACGACGATGACGGCAATGACGATCTGGGCGCCACCGTCGACAGAGAGCCTGTCATGACACGAGGGCCACGACGACGATGGAGGTGATGCGGACACGGGCGGCGGGGGAGACGGAGGGGCGGCAAGAAAAAAGAGGCCGACGACGACGACGACGACGACGACGACGACGACAATGCGAGCAAGGGCTGCCTCGGAAGGTAGCGAGCGGCGGACTATGGGCCATGATGCATGATAGCATCCGATCTGGTAGGTCATCGGCGCGTGGGTGACGACAGAGGCTGTTGGCAGTCAACAGCCCCGAGTGCTCCCAGGCCGCCGACAAGGCTCCCTGTGCCGTGCGAGGGGTCCCCGCCGAGGGTGGAGCGAGGGCAGGCCAGAACAGTCTACGGTCGACCGTCAACGACGACGACGACAGCGAGTGGCCGAACCGGCAGGGCGGGAGCGTGCCGTGAGGCTTCGTGCGTCTCCTCTCGTCAGATGGAAGGCTTGGAGTAGCGGCCCCGGTGCTGTATTGGCAGCGAAGCGCTACCGCACGTTGCGGCGGGGCTGTCCCGTTCCACTAGAGGCGGCAGCAGCGCCCACGGGGGGGCGGCAGGCGTCGTGATGGGCTGACGGTGCCCGGCCGGGGCCCCGCCAGCCGTCGAAGCCGCTGCAGCAGCCGGTAGGCAGTGGGGGCCGAACCCTTGATGTAGCTTAGGTTCGCTTCTCCACGGGCTGGGCTGCCATGGCCCGCCGCGAGCAGCATCCTTGCCGCCGACAGAGCACCATCGACCACGTCTGGCGACGTTGACGCGTCGCCGAGCTGCTCGATTCGGATGCCACGGTTGGCGTGCGTTCGCTCATCGCTCGCCGAGGGCGTGGGTGGGTGTGAGGGTGCTGCATCTATCTTTCCCGCGAGCCAACATGACCAGCAAGCCGCCCCCGAAAGGATCGAGGGCAATTGGCACAATGATGTGTGGGAGTCGGCTTGCAGCTGAAAGACGTTCTCGTCACCCTTCTGCTGATGCTGCTGTTTGGCCCGCTCAGCTGTTGGCCGCTCACTTGGTACCGGCAACTTGGCGTTCGCCGATGCTTGTACGAGCATGGCGCTCCATGACCGGGTGAATCCCCACCACGACGGAGTTGACAGCTTCCCGTCGTCGCATCTCTCTCATTGCCAGCACCGTCGCCTCGTCTGCTGTGCTGGGAACTCTTTCGGGCTCCCAGCTCTTGCGGTCATGACATCTCCTCAAGTCTCCGGTCGTCAGCATCTTCCAGGCGGCGCCTGTTGCCGTAGCTGCTGCCATATCTGCGGCCACGCCTGCTGAGTCGACTTGCGCGCGGCCTTCTTGAGCGCTTTACGACGGGCTTCGCCAACACTCACGACGCTGCCCTTCAAGAATCAACTCAACCGTTACGTCGACAAGGCTCTCCATGTCGACCCGGACTTCAGACGCGACCTGGACGACATGCCTGCTGATCCGACCCCGACTCGGCGCAGGAACCGCGGCTTCCTCGGCTCAGACAGCTCTGCTCTGCCTGCTCAGGATGTCCAGGTGCGCCGCTCTGTCTCTCGGCAGTCCGACCCTATGTGCCTTTCCGTGCTGACTGCCGAGTAGGACCGCCATCAGCTGCGATACGAGCTCGACCTGAATTCGTGGAACTTGCGCATCTGGGCCGTTGCCGCCTCTGGCTTCCTGACCGACTCGTACGTTCAGCCTCATTTGGGGGTTTCACAAACAATGTACCCACGCCTGCGATATGCTCTGACTGCGGCCCTCTTCACAGATACAATCTCTTCTCTACCAACGTCATCCTGGCTTCTGTTGCCTTTGTCTACTATCCCGATGGCCGTCAATGGCCCAGCCTCCTCATCAACCTCTTCACCTTGCTTGGCTCCGTCATCGGCCAACTCCTGTTTGGTTTCCTCGCAGACTGGTTCGGCCGCACCCGACTGTACGGCATTGAGCTGGTTCTCGTCATCGTATCGACCATTGGAGTGGTAACGAGCAGCAACGGCTACGGAGACCTGTCTTTTCTCGCCCTCTTCACCTGGTGGCGCTTCGTCATGGGCGTTGGTGCGTCACTCAGCGTGGCTGGTGCTCATTGTTCTTGAAAGACACTGACCGTCGCATCTCTGCAGGCATCGGCGCCGAGCATCCCCTCAGTGCCGTCATCACCTCGGAGTGGTCCAGCACCCAGTCGCGCGCGACGATGCTCTCCAGCGTCTTTCTCATGCAGCCCGTCGGACAAGCTCTGGCCCAACTGGTCGGTCTCTTCGTCTTGCTCGGCTTCGACAACTCCAAGAAGCTCCAGACGCTGCGCTGCGGCCTCGACACGGCGCACGCCCACGAGTGTCGCAAGGCCGTCGACGACATATGGCGCATCGTCATCGGCTCAGGCGCCGTCCCAGCTGTCCTCGCCATCATCTTCCGCTTCTTCCTCTTTGATTGCGGCCTTTACAGTCTCGAGGTCCGCAACAAGCCTACCTGTACAGCTACTTTATCCGTGACGGCAAGTGGTATTACATCCTCGGTACAGCTGCCACATGGTTCTTTTTGGATGTGAGCTTCTGCGGTCTCTCTTTGGATAATCGGAGGACGCTGTCGGACATGTGGGCTACTGCCGCTCCTACGCCCATTGATGAACGGCTGGAATGCTGGAACTCGACGTTGCCTGGTGGCCAGTCTCTGGTACCCTCGTGGCGGGAGAATGGCCTCCCAGTGTGGCAGACGGATGCAATGCATCCCTGCAACACCATCTACGACGTCCTGATCGAGCAGACCAAGCAATACCTCCTGACGGTCTCGATAGCGTCCATCGCCGGAAGCGTGTGCTTCATCTTCTTCGCGAACCGCATTCCCCGCCGGCAGTGGCCCACGGCGTCGTTTCTGATCCTGGCCGTCTTTTTCGTCATCACCGGCTGCGTGTATTACCGAGTCAACCGGTCACCGGCAGCCCCAGCCACGGTGGTATTTGTTGCTCTGTGCCATTTCATGTTCAACTTTGGTACGTTTCCGCACGAGACAACTGGTTGCAGGCATGCTAACCGTCTGTTCAACAGGCGCAAATACATTGACCTTTATCATCCCTGCCGAGGTGTTCCCGACGTGCTATCGGTGCACATGTCACGGCATCTCAGCCGCCACCGGCAAACTGGGCAGCATCGTCGCCGTCGTCGTCGTTTACGGCATCAACAGCGCTTACAAGAGCCAGACGCGCCAGGGCCTCATCTTCCTGCTCTTCGGCTCCGTCGCGGCCTTTGGCGCCATCTTCTCGTGGGCGTACCTGCCCGATTCGCAGCGCCGCGTCGTTGAAGAGGATGGTCGGAGCTTTCTCGAGACCAAGGACCTCGAAGAGCTGGGCGAGGGCCGCGAGAGGGCTCGCCAGGGCGGCGAGGCGGTCAGGGTCCGCGAGAAGTGGGACGGCATCAGGAGCCGGAGGGGGCAGACGAGGACGCGCATCGACAGCCTGCATTCGTAATGTGCGTGTTTCTGAGCGTTAAGTTTAGCGTCGTCACTTGTTGTATCACACCTGCCTTTCAGGAGGTACATTTGGCTACCAGAGCTTGGTGTCACCTAAATCATTCCGGAGATGAGGACAAAGTGTGTACGCCCGGAACTGTCACTTCCATGTCTTTGAGCTTCCAAGTCCGAAACGCTACGCCTATATACACCTGTGTATGGGATATTGAAAACATCGACGCCGAAATCAGGTCGAAGCCCCCGCATGAGGAGGCACTGGCCGGCCTCCCAGGGCGAGCACCTGGGCCGTCTCCGCATACAGCTCGCCGAGGCTCGTCGTCGCGACAACGTGCGCATCGCGCTCGAGCGCGTCGAGCCAGCGCTGCCAGCGCGTGCCGGGCACGGGGTCGGCCCAGCCGCGAAGGGGCCTCAGCACGCGCGACGGGCGGAGGGCGAAGGGGGCGAAATGGACGTCGACGAGGCTGAGGGACGCGCCGAGGAAGAAGGGGCCCTGATTGGCGCGAGTTAGCCCGAGACTCACGAGGAGCCCTCACCAAGGCGAGATTAAAGGGTGAGACGACGTACGCGTTCGTCGGTGGCGAGGACGAGGCTGGTGATGTGGCTTTGCAGACGTTCCGTCGAGGCGTTCTGCTGAGCAAGGTTCTGGGCCTGCAGGAGGGCAAAGAAGGATGGGACGATGTGAGTGTTGATCTGGGCTGGGGGCATTAGATGTGTGAGCTTCGAGACGGCCGTGGTACGACTTGCGTGGTCTATCCAGAGGCGGCAGTTTGCCTTGAGTCGTGGGTCGGACGGATACAGCGGGACGCTGCTGTCGAGATCCTCGAGCTAGAAACAGACATTCTTAGGCCCCCTGTCCGATACGCATAGCGAGAGCAATCGCCAGCAGAACTCACGTATTCGAGAATCACAGCGCTCTCGGCGCATGCCCACTCGCCCTGTCGCACGGCGGGCACCAGGCCTCGCGGGTTCGCCTCGAGCAGTGACGGTGGCGCCGGCCGCCGGTACGGGTCCGTCTCGCAGTACTGGTACGCCAGGCGCTTGGCCTCGAGGGCAATCCACACGCGCTGCGAGTAGGGGCTATCTCTCGTCGTCAGGTACGTGTCCGATGTAGGTGGGTCTAGGGGGAGTGGTCGCTGATACCAGAAACAGGCGGCGTAGAGCTTCAATTCGCTCTCTTTGGAGTGCATCTTGACGGTTGCGAGGGCGGCGCCGGTTGCTCTCCTCAGTGGCAGCTTCTGCGGGCATTGGTCAGATCGTGAGACGGGGTGAGGAGTGGCCAGCGAGCATCTAACTACCTGAATCTTCTTCGTCTCCTTGTCCTGCTGCGCCACCCACCGCTGCACGCTATTCCTCTTGATCTCATCACTCCTCTGCAGCGAATGGCGGTGCGGCCCGGCGACGCCGTCCCCCTTGCCGTTGCCGCCGTTGCCGTTGACGCGCTGGACGGTCCAGAAGCGCTGGCCCGACGGCACCGCCGCCTCCGCCGCCGCCGCGGCCGTCTCGCGGTCCATGAAGTCGACGGCGCCGCCGCCCGGCGTCGGGGGCCGGTACTCGGTGATGCGGATCTTGACGTCGCACAGGTCGCGCTCGCGCGCGCTGCGCCGGCGCGTCTTCTTGTGCGGGTCGGCGGCCTTGGGCGTCCCCGGCGGGCGGCCCTTCATGCGGCAGTCCCAGTAGTGCGAGACAAAGGGCTTGCGCTTGTAGCGCTGCGTGGAGCGGTGCGAGTAGACGTTGTCCACGTGCGGAAAGTACGTCTCGAACCTGGAGCCGGACGGACAAGATGAGCTCGAGTTTCTGACGTGGGTTGTGGGCTCCTGAGCTCTGCCATCTGGTCTTCACTCGAAGCTAGATGGAAGAGAAAGCGTTCGCAGGGGAGGACATGAGGAGCATTTACTGATCGTGCGTCAGGACAATCATCTCGTCCACGTTGAAGAGGCGCTCCCTCCAGGCCTGCAGGTCCGGCGGGTCAACCACGATCTTGCCGCCAAGCCTGCCAACGGCTCTGTCTCCAGTGTCCTGACCGTCGTTGGCCGGCGCGAACCCGGCATGCTGCTGTTGCGGCTGGTGATGGTGTTGGTGGTGGTGCGCCTCGACGCCGGGCGGCATCGTCGTGGGTGCCAGTATACCGAACTGGCCCCCACGATGGCCATGCACGACCCTGTACGCGTCGTCGTCGTCGAGGCCTCCTCCTGCTCCTGCGCCGTAGTCGTCGGTTCCCGTCGTCGTCGCCGCCCCGGGCCCGAGATGCAGGCGGAAGTGCCCCACGCCGGGCGGCCCCGCAAAGGCGGCCATGAACACGCGGGTTCTGGCCGGCAGACGTGGGGTCGATGCAACAGCGGGAGACTGGTGGGTGATTAGAGCCCAGCGGTGCGGTTGCTGCTTTAGAGGATGCTGCCGCCTCTGGTGCTGCTTTACTCTGGGGTCTGCGTCCACAAAGTCGAGGCGTGTCATCGCGAGCTCTGGGCAGCCCCGCCCCGCCCCGCCGCGGTGCCAAAGGGCGGCATTGCGCGCACGGACCAGCCAATGCGGACCTCTGCACTGTGCAGTGCATAATTACATGCACAAGATTGTGCACTTCCGAGGCGCTGGTCTCCGTAAGGTACCAGGAATGTCAGATACTTGTACAGAGCGCCGTCAGAAGGGTACAGGTATCCCAAGACGAGCATGATTAACCAGGGTATTTATTCTAAGAGATTCTGCTCGAGCCACCAACCAGTCGTCAAACGCGCCGTCCTGACATGTCGTTCCGCGTAGCAAGTCGTAATACAGCTTCGTAAAGCGTCGCCGCCAAGGGGCCCCAAAGTGAGAGAAGATGTCCTCGTAGAATGGTTCCAACGCCAGTGTCCGACGCCTGCCCGTTGGCCACAATGTTCAAGATGCCTTGGCCAGTCGTCGTCTACGCCGCACTTCCGGGGGAATCAAACGACCCGTTCGTGCCAGGCCAGCCTCCTCTTCATGTTCCGCTCCCCTATCCTCTCATGTGCGCGTCGTTTCCAGAGTCCCACGAGGACAGGTCCATGGCGTCCATCGGACCCATGTTCATCAGAGCCCGCAAGACGCCCTCTCCCACCGGTTGCATGCCCGATGAACCGCCGTTCAAGTCTGCCCAGCCGTTCGACGGCATGGTGTAGCTGCCGTCTTGTTGCCCGACCATGTTGGGCGTTAGCGTGAACCCGTTGGGGTCGCCAAAGAAGCCCTGATGGCTGCTGGCATCCATGCCGTGTCCCTGGCTCATCATGTTCTGCTGTGGCGAGATGGGACCTGTTCGGAACGACGAGTCGGGACCCGATCCGCCCATCGGCCTCGACATCAAGTGTGCGTTGGCGTCTGAAGCGTTGCCGCTGGAGTTGGGTGTTGGTCCGTTGGACTGTCCGGCATCCGGTGACTCTTGCACATCTTGATTGTCGCCGCTGCTTTCTCCGAACCCAGACATTGGGCCCCCACTCGATGACCCATTCTTCTCGTACAAGGGGCCTGAGCTGGGTGTCAAAACGCGTATTGACTGGGGTTCAGTCGAAAGCCAAGCTTGCGAGAACCCATTGGGGGCAGATGCCTGGTTATCTTTTGATGGTTCCACTATCTCTGGAGCGTTGGCCAAGTTGGCGTCATCGCCAGACATCTTCATGAAATGACACTCGTTTCGGTAGGCAAGTATCCCTCGCACGCCTTCCGGATCGTCACACACTGGCTTTGTCTTCGATCCCGGGTTGCCTTTGTTTCCCACCCCGGGCTAGCTTGCGTTAGGACCTATGCATATACAGAGGGGACAATGATCGCTTACGCTGTCGCCAGGACGTGGGAATGCATCCTTTAGCTTTGGTATCCGCGCGACCAACGCCTCAAAGTCCACGTCGAGCTGAACAAGGAACGACTCCGTCAACGGATTGCGCCGCTTCAACGCGTTCATGGCCGAGAGCAGGAAGCGAAGCGAGTCCGCTGTTTGTGCGTCGTCCGGGCGGCTCTTTAGATACTGCACAAATACACGAGCAGCGACATAGAGGCAAAAGGAGATGAAGGGATTCATCTAGTCAACGTCAGCCACACTTGTCCCTTGTGCATTGTTGCTCTTGCGACAGTACTTACAGCAGACAGATCCATGTGCGAAATCGTCCTCATAATGCTGGCAATCTCATTTGCGGCGGTGATGCAGCGCACCTTGCTTTCTGAGCTGACCGACGCCGCCAGCTTGTTCTTTTCGGACTTGAAAATAGCGGCCTGGTGGAGGCAGATTGTCGACGTGTGGATGCTCATGTTGGTGAAAACGACGTTGGGATTCGATATGCCAGCCGGAAGCTTGAGGTGGGTGGGAAGCGACAGCGAGGTGTTGAGGAGGATATTGTCCATCTGGCGGTGGCGCTTCCAGAATGGACCATTGAGATCGTGGTCGAGGTCGTCGTCGTCGGGGCGGTGCAGATGGACGAGGTTTCGGCCAAAGAGGCAAGCCAAGAGGACGATGCTGCCAAAAGCCGAAAGCTTGGCGGCTCCGGATGGATTGGTGCTTTCTGCCAACGTCTGCGTTGGCTCCGGTCTGCTCATGTCGAACGCCTCTTCTGAAGCGGGCAGTTTCGTCATGACGTCCCTCTCGTCAATCGTCATGGGCCACCCGGTACCGATACTCGCATAGCGGTCCTCGCAGAAAGCCATCCAAAACGTTCGCCTCCGCTCCTCTCGCTCCGTCCAATCCCTTGGCGGCGCCAGACACTGCTTGACGTCCAGTCCAGCGCCATCCAGCCGGTGGAGACCGATCCTAGAGATTGCGTTAGCGATGCATGGCAACGACCAAGAGTCGTCGCTGGCGACTTACATCTGAGCAAGACGGACCGCAGAGCCAGTGTTGATCCAGGCCCGAGGGAAGTACATCATCTTCATCTCATAGCAAGCCAGCAGGATATGCGTTTGGCAGTGAGCGACTGATATCATGTGCTCTCCATAGCCTTTGATGTAATCTGACTCGACGTATTTGCGCGCTCTCTGGTAGAAGAGATCCTTGAGATCCGAGTACTTGTCCGTTATAGAGCACGCCATTGTCCACATGGCATATCTCAAGCAGACAGGTGGGCGCTGGTTCGGTGCTCTGAGAGAGCCGTTAGTGTTACGCGACGAGGAATAGCGCGCGGGGCCAGGGGCACTTGCAAGTTCATGGCGGCTAGGTACCGGTAGCGATGTATCATGGGTACCGACGGATGAACCTTTTCGAAGTAGACCTGATGCAGCTCATCAATCGTCTCCTGCGGCGGCAACGGCTCCTCGAGGCCGAGGCCAATCATCTCCCAAGTAAAGTTGCCGCCGACGCCGTTCATCTGAATGCCGATGTTGGCGTTGAAGTTGAAGTCGTCCATGCCTCCAGGCTGGGGCGACTCGCCGTTGAAGTGCTGCCAGCGCCCGTCCACGTCTCGGTCGCCGGGCATGCCCATGGCGGGGTTCGCGACGGGGATGTTGGCCGTCGGGCCCGTCGGTTGTTGCGCGCCGGGTGTGGCCATCATACCCTTGGTCGGGCTCGCGCTGGGGGCAACCGGGTCTTGCGTCTTCAAGAGTGTCTCGACTTGCTCTGCGCGGCAGGGGTTAGTGGCGTGAAACGGTGTGAGAAGTTGCAAGCCACGGATGCAACCAGCCCTTCGTCGCAAGGGGATAAGAAGGAACAAGGGGGGGCCTTACTCAAGCGCTCCTCGAGGGCCTTGACATATCCACGTTTCGGGCCGCTCTTCCTCCTCTGCTCGTCGTATGCGCACGAATGACCGAGACGCGAGCAGGTGCTGCAGCTGGGCCGCAGGCCATCGCACTTGAGCTTGCGCTTGCGGCAGATCATACACGCCAGGCGCTTGGGCTTGGGCACGCTCGCGTTGTCGGGGATGGTGCTGTCGAGGGCCGCGCCGTTGGAGCCGTTGCAGTCGCCGTTGGGACTCTGCACGGCGCCGTTGCCGCCGCTCGAGGAGCCATTGTCCGACGACCCGGGCATGGTGGTTTGGGGGCGGGAGCGGGCGGGTTCAACCCAATGTCCGTTAGAAGACGTCGAGGCGAGAACCCGTGGGCGGGATGCAGCGCCCCGATCCTCCACGGCGGGCAGAGGATGGAAGCTTTGGAGGAGTGGACACGCAAAGGGCGTCGGGTGCGCCAGCGGTTGACGGCCGGCGGGGCGTGTACAGTAGGTGCGGTGCCGTCGACAGCTGCGGAGAGGCGATGCGGTGCGGTGCGGTGCGGTGCGGTGCGGTGCCGGAGCCGGCGGGCGTTTGCGTCGGGTCGTGAGGGACGGATGGGCGACGGAGCCTGCGGGATGAGCGGATGGAAGAGGCAAGGTGTTGATGAGAACATGAGTTGCGGTGAGGTGAGGCTGGACCCCGGACGGCAGCCGCCAGTGGGTGAGAGTGGGTGCCGTGATGACTGAACGGGGGCCCTCCACTACCTCCCCCCGCTGCCCAGGCGGACTCCGCCCAGAGTCCGCAGCGCCAAGTCGATGTGCTCGAGCTGCCGCGCTGGGCCCTGGATGCCTGGGCTGGGCTGGGCTGGGGTGGTGCTAGGCCCTTCTGGGCGGGCCACGACTAGGGAAGGTTAATGGATGGAGCCCGTGCCGTTGGAGCCATGCGAGTGCGACGCCCGCCAGCGTGTGTGGCCCCAATAATAATTATTAATTCGTGCATGGAGGATGCCCATGTGTGCGGCGCGCCCTCCACCTACCTACCTTATTAGACAGTGTACATGTAAGCTTGTGATGATCTGCTTTCAACGGCTCCTGGCCAGCCAAGCGTCATTGCCTCGGCGCCGCAACTGTGTTGAGGTCTGTGAGGGGAAGCCCCGTCTCCATCTTCTCTGGACGTGTCCCCGGCTATCCCCAGCAGAACTGCGGCCGGAACCCACGAGCGCGGTCATCGCCTTGTCAGGAAATACAGCAAGTAAACGACAATATGTCGAGCCGCGTCCGGCGCATCCGGCGATAGATATGACCAGACCGCAGTGGCGGGAGACCAGCGCACAAGTACAACGCACCCCAACGTTGCAACGCGTCCCTGATGAGGTAATGATTCCGTCTCGTTGGGGAACATCGGAACCAGAGCCGCCTCGATACCTTACCCTAGAGATCGGTTGCTTTGACCCCCACAACAAGCGTCAAACGTCTGTATTGCAACTCTGTCCCTTGGCTTTGGCTGCCAGTAGCCACGCGGCATCCTAAGATGACTCCCGAGCCATCAAACGGACTCTTCTTTCCTTCTTTTCTCCTCGTAATCAATAACGTTAGCCTCATCTATCTATAATTCAGGCGCTGAAGGGCGCTCACACGTCGCCGGATCGTATTTGGCCGCGCTGACACAGTCACTTTGCCTCACCTCTGATGGCGGTACTGAGCGCCAGCCCAGCTCCACTCCACCGTGGCGTTTGCCCATGGTCGGTTTCTATTCCTGGGGCCCAGTGCGAGACACTGTCGCCCACTCCGTACGAGTACTCCGTATCGAGCGCTCAATCAGTCGACGACGTCTCGCGGCATCAGAGACATTTTGAACCCGCGTCGGTCTGTAGGTACCACGGAACTCTTCTGCCGCTTGCCGAAAACCTAGAAATGTATCAATTCGAGATCACTCCAGAGGCCTGCCTAACCTCTTGCCATGTGCGACAACAATTGCCCTGAGCCATAGTGCAGCATGGACCATCGCGAGAAGTCGTAGGCCAGCATGCAGTTGACGCCGTCCACCCTCGGAGGCTCCCTTTTTACCTCGGCAAGCCTCCAAAACGTTATTGTGTGGTCCGTGGCATACGGTCCAACCTCGATTTTGCCATCGGCGAGGCTGCTGTTTTGCATGCACTCTACTCTTTCACGACAGCTATCAATGTGAGGCGTTTTACGAGCAATCACTTGCCTAATAAGTTCCTTCATATCTTCATGGCTTGAAACTTATGGAGCTCCGTTCCGCAAAGCATTACAAGATACGCCCATTGGCTGCTGCGGCAACAAGTCACCATCCATGTCAGGGCATCATGAGGCGTCACGATGCGCATCTTGTTTGAGCCCCTGTACATGTCCTTGAATAGCCAGCTCCGGATATGATTCGCGCAGCACAATACCCAAACCCAAAGTCGTAGTCGAACAAAGCCGCCAGATTTCTTCCGCAGCCAGATCAATCTTCCCCCTTGCACCACGCTGCCTCTTGTTACTTCCTGTCAACATCGACGCCAATTATACGAAGCACACCAAGATCGCTATAAGCCAGGCAGTAGCGGAGCGGCGCCCACGCAACCACCGGCGACGAGCCCGCCGTCTTGAAGGTATGCACATGCTCCCCTGTCTCGACGTGGTAGACATCCAGTCCGTTCCCTGGACGGCGGTGAGCGACTGACAATCCGCGACGGAGACGTGGGCAAATGGCCATCATAGCTGAGGCGCGGACTCACCTTCATCACTTCCGCCAACAATGTAACTTCCATCCCAAGTAAAACCTTGGAGCAGTTCATGTCAGCCTGGGGACACGCGGCAGCGACAAGGGCCAATTGACTTACTGATGCTCCTGACCGGACCAGCCATCCCAGAGATGGTCCTCTGGCAGATCAGCTCCGTCGTGTCCCACAGGGAGATGATGGAGTCGGACCCGCCCGTTGCTAGATATCTCGCCGTGGGCTGCAGCTCCACTGTAAGGCACGAAGAAGTATGCCCGTGCAGCATAAACTCGCGCGGCTCAGCGTCGTAGGTATTGTTAAACACGGGCTCGAACCCCGGGTACGTCAGGACCCGCGTGCGACCCTCTGAGGTCGCCAGGAAGATCTTCTCTCCACCCCAGCAAACCGAGATTTGGTTCGTTTGCATCGTCTGCTGGTGTGAGGTGATAGGTGTTGACTGCGTCGGCGACAGGACAAAGACGTTGTCGTCCTTGTTCCCCACTAGCAACGTCAACCCGTCGGGCGCCCAGACAAGGCTCAGCGCGTCTCCCAGGCCCTTGACTTCGTTGAAGCACGCCTTGGTGCGCACGTCCCAGAACTTGACCACGCCATCGCTGCTCACGCTGCATAGCTCGGCGTCTTTGGTCGGGTTAAACGCCACCTTTTCAATCGAGGCAGAGTGGCCCTTGAGCTCCGTCGAAAACTTGATGTGTGGCTTCTCAGGATTCCCTGCGACGACATGTCAGCCCTGCGGTCAGCAAGGCTCTGCTTTCTCAGCTGTGCTTGAGCTTCACGACTTACAGACTCGCAGCGTCTTGTCGGCTGAACCAGTCGCCACAAGCGTCCCGAGTGGGTTCCAAGCAATGGATCTTATGCTACAGAGCTCGGGTTTCAGTACATCGTCCCGAGAGTCGCCGGGCCTTGTTCCGGTACCGGCGGCCGGCGAGCAGCGACACGAATCGAGGCAAGGGAGCTGACCTGTGAGTGCTCTGGCCTCTTGTCGAGTTTGGATCCGCGTACGGCTGGCTCTTGAGGTTGGCAAAGTACGTAGAGAACCTGTCCTGGGGCAAGCTTTGCCGCGGGCGCAGGACCGGCGCCATGATGGGTCAAGGTCCCCGCGGGACAAGAGGCAGGGAGTGCGCAGATTCGGGCCTCGATAAGTGGACCGACAAGTCGCCAACGCTTGAAGCGGCTGGTGAAAGGGTTACGGCGGGCCTACGCACAGCTCGATTGACGGGTCTTCGAGGCTTGAAGCGGTCTCGGGTGGATTTCCTGTTGTTGTGCTGCACCGTGGACGTCCCGAGGTTGATGGATACCGTCTGTGAAGCTGAGAAGTGCCAACGACACAGCACAGGCAGACAGGGCCCTCCGCTGTGGTGGGTGGCTGCGCCAATAGACGCCACCCCTGGCAATTCGGTGTCTCCACTGTCGACCTCACCTCAAATGCTCGTGGATGCCATCAGGCCGCCAGCCAAATACATCACCGGCGTCTGATACTACGAGGACTTTCGAGACGAGTGGTCAATCAATGGCGCGCAACAAGTCAGGTGCTACTTTGCGACTTATGCAATGGAGTTCATTTCTGTGCCTTGTTCCCCAAATCCCTCCTGTGATCCCATCATGATATATGTACACGTTTGCAGTCACGCTCCCCCTATCCAGCAGAGCCCAGATGCATCTACGAGAGCCACCCTGTTCCACCAGAGCGATGAGCATCACCGAGACCTTGCAGGCGCATCGTTGGATTGAAGCGCAGCCTCCATCTTGGATGCAGCCTCGCGGCCCTCTCGTCCCCAAATCCACTTCCCCCCCAGCCATGCAAATGGCCCTTAGGCAGTCAACTCCAACCTGTCGAACCCTGTCGCCTCGCGTCCTTGCGCTCCGCCCAATGACTCCGAGCGCCATGTATAAACACTAACACAATTCCATGCTGAAATACTAGAGTAGAAAGACGACAAGTCAAGTGCAGGTACAAGCTGCCAGATATCAGACGGGAGAATGCTAGTGCAGGCAAAGCCGCGCTCGCGCCACCGACAGTGCCAAATCCGCATCATCGTGCTGTGAGGCTTGAAGGCGTCGAAAAGTTGGCCATTGATGTATTAACGTCGTTAGTGGTCGAGGTCGTTGACGCAAAATCAACCTCGAGTGATTGTATCCTGTGGTTTTGTATTGCCCATATGTAAACGTACGTCATCCGGAAGACGCAACGGCATCATGTATGCGGCATCTGATTGCCATCATGATATTTGATCCAGGGACAGCTCCGTGTCCAAAATGCCGAACAGAGCGGCGTTCTTCTTGGCCCATTGGCGCGCGAGGATGGATGCTGCTGTCGTTAGTCTGGCCCGCTAAAGCATTCGCATGGAAGGCACATACCCTTGAGGAACTTTTTACTGGCATACTTCTTGAAGAAGGCTTCGTGTACGACTGGACGCGCGAGGTAGTCGACCATGAGCTCGACGACAGGCTCGACCTCCTCTTCGGTGTATCCAGCGTAGTGTGCCAGTGTCTTGTCCTAGAGCAGCTTGTCAGCAAGTCGGGACTCGCAATCGCAACACATGAGACTTACCCATTCACCACGGTCGAGCATAAGGCGCGCAAGGTACATGGCGGCGGCGGCAGCATGGCTGGGCCGATACGCCATGAATCGGTGGTCCAGCAAGCTAATCTCCATGAGGTACTTGCCGATGGTACGAGACTGAATGTCATAGTTGTCTGCCTTCGAAACCCGGCGAAGGAAGTTCATTGGGTTGGGGTAGCTGAGGCTGTAGTTGAGAGTGCTGAGAACGAACCGCTCAGCGCTCAAGATCTCCGCCTCGCTGAAGCCGTTGTCGGTGATGCGCTTGAAGTTTTCCACGTGGGGCGATAGCACTTCCTCATACTTTGATGCGATGAACATGGCGGTGATGCCCACCAGCTGGAGACGGTCCAGCTGGACCACCTTTTCTGATAGAAAGCGGTCGATGATGTTGACGGCGAGGAACAGAGTCTCGGGCAGTAGATGGAAGCGGGTGTGCACTTCGATGAGCCAGTCGACGAGGATGCCGCGCGTTTTCCACTCGAGGTCGTCCTGGTGAGACATGTATTGCGGGTTGGGGATCGTGCTGACCTCCAAATCGCGGAGGTACTCGAAAATGTCGGTAGCATACTCGGCAACCATCAAGGGGTCATCCCAGTCATCGTCGTCCAGGTCGACGGGTTCGTCGCGTGGCGGTGCAACCGGCTCGTCCGCTTTGACACCAGCCTTGTCATTGTCCCCGACTGACACCTCGGGAACATTCTCCTTTTCCGCAGTCGCTCGCAGCACCTTCTTGCGGACAGGTTCGGCTTCATCAAGCACGAGTTCTTCCTTGCTGGCGACCGTTGTAGATGCGGGAGCCTTTCTCTTGGGCCCTGCGGGTAGATGACCAGCCCCAGAACCCGTCCTCTTGCTCTCAGGCACAGCGTTGGTGCCCTTGGGGACCAATGCCGGACGGGTCGCCGGACGCACCGTGTTTTTCTGGATGCCGGTAGGGTGAGCAGCCTTGGAGACCAGGCCCACCTTGCCAGAAGCAGCCTTCTTGCCCTCTACCACATCGACTTTACCGACATTGCTGACGTCGCCTAGCGCGGCACGTCTTCTCTGGGGGCCGGCATTGTTGGCAGTGACGGCCGACTTCTTGGTCTGCAAGGCACCCTTGGCGGGCACAGCAAGCTCGTCGACAGTGCGAGCGGCCGCCTTGGCCCGGGTGAGGCGCGTCGAACTGTTCTCGTCATTCTCGTTTGTCACGACACGCGGACGCGCGGTCCGACTTTGACCCTGGGGAGGCAGCACGTCAGCCAGGAGCACGGGGACGGGAGCCCGACGATACTGGGAAGGACTCACGGTAGGCATCGTGTGGTCTAGCAGAGGGTGACTAGATGATACACTGCCAGAAGCCGAACTGGGACGAGGCAAGTCAGTTAAACGCGTCCAGAATGAACAGGAAGAAGAGGTGGAAGAAGCATGGGGGGTAATGATCAAAAGTAGCCTGCTACTGAGACATTCGAATGAAACGAGGAATTCGGTTCCGTACCTCTGGTGCAGAGACAGACGACTGTCCGACACAACAGTGCGATTGGAATGTTTTGACGGGGATATGCCGCGCAGAAAGGCTGTGTAATCAATCAAGTTAGAGTTTGTTGGTGCGAAGCCGGTGCATGCGGGCGGCGACGGCGCGAGCGTATATGGACAGAGGCGCGCGAAGCAGTGAGGCGGGCAGAACCAAGGGCCAGCGAGATGTTTATGTCGAAGGGAACAGCCGTGAGGGCAGACAGGATGTGTTTTGAGGGAGCGGAGTAGCAGGGGAGATGCGTGCGTGCAGTGGGCCCGTCGCGGGTGCGGCAAGGTACGTACCTCGAGCTGTCTGGCGGCGCGGTTCGCGAGGCGTTGCCAAGGTAAAAGAGAGACACAGGGCACGAGATGCGTCAGCAAGGGCTACCAAGGGTACGTCTCTACTCGTAGCCGCAGCTGTAGCAGGCGCCGGTGACACTAATCTGAGACTGGTTTAGATGTACAGAACAAAGGCGTTGTTTGTCTTTGTCATAGAGTTGCGAGCTGCGCGGTTGGCGGGGGACCCAAGAGAGAGAGGCGTCGGATAGAGTCTGTTGCCCGTCGTGCTTGTGCAACTCAAACGTGCCGTCTTGGAGAGAGAGAGCTGACGTCGGGAAGCGAAGAGAGTTCACCAGCGGCCGGTTGCTGGCATGGGTTGGCTGGTGACGAGTGGAGGTGGCAGCTCCGTCGGCGACTCACAACGCGACGTCTGGGGCGTCGCGACAGGCGGCGGGAAGCTGCCTGCGTCAACAGTGGCAACCGCGGAGCAACGGCCCGCTGATTGGCTGCAGGGCCGCGGGCCCGTCTCGCGCTAGAGCACAGGCGAGGCTGCAGGCGCGCCGCGAGGAAGAGCGCGGCGAGGCTGTGGCGCTGTGGCGCTGTGGCGCAGCCTGTGGCTCACTGCTCCTCGGCCAAACGTTTTCCACACTGCCGATGGAAATTTCGAAGCGCAGTCTGGTGGCATGTCGACAGCTTCCACGCCACGACGCAGCTGGTGACATTCGACAGGCAGCACCGGTGACGGCAGCGGACGGCATTGTCAAGTCCTCAACCGACGTCTTGTGGTGCGATTGGGACTCTGTGCAGCAGCGTTCCCCCTCAATGCCCACCAGACCCTTGACCTGGCGTGTGACGACTCCTTTTCCGACGACGAGTGAGCGCTATATCGACCACCACCCGCTCAACCACCGGCCGGCATCATGATGCTCCAGCCACGACTGCCGCTATCTGCGCTCCGCAGGAGCTTTCAGCTTCTCGCCCTCGGTCAGCCCGCACTGCGCGGCTATGCCACCAAAAAGCCCAAGGCGGGCTCCAGCGACAGTGCCTTGGCCAGCGAACCTCGCGTCAGCTCCAACGAGAACAAAGGCCCGCAGTCCTCCATCCTCCGGACATACAAGCCGCGAACGCCCGGAGTGCGGCATCTGAGGCGCCCCATCAATGACCATCTCTGGAAGGGACGGCCGTTTCTCCCTCTGACCATTCCCAAGAAGGGTCAAGGCAAAGGTGGCCGAAACGTGCATGGAAGAATCACGGTGAGGCACCGTGGAGGTGGTGCAAAGCGGAGATTACGGAACGTCGATTTTCTACGGTCCAGACCAGGACCTCATCTGGTGGAGCGCATCGAGTACGACCCGGGACGAAGTGCTCACATTGCGCTGCTCACGGAGCAAGCCACCGGCCGCAAGTCGTACGTCATCGCGGCCGAGGGCCTGAGAGCCGGCGACATTGTCCACAGCTACAGAGCAGGCATCCCGCAGGACCTCCTCGATAGCATGGGTGGCGTCGTTGACGCCGGTATCCTGGCGGCGAAGACGGCCTTCCCCGGCAACTGCCTGCCCATGCACATGATTCCCGTGGGGACAGTGGTGTTCTGCGTCGGCTCGGCGGCGAAGCGAGGGGCGGTTTTCTGTCGCAGCGCAGGAACCTCGGCGACGGTGGTGAACAAGAACGAGGAGACCAAGGACGACGGAACCAGGATCATGACGGGCAAGTACGTCGAGGTGCGGCTGCAGAGCGGTGAGGTTCGGCGAGTGAGCAAGAACGCTTGCGCTACGGTTGGCGTGGCCAGCAACATGCATCACCACTACCGCCAGCTGGGCAAGGCCGGACGAAGCCGATGGCTGAACATCCGGCCCACGGTGCGCGGTGTGGCCATGAACAAGGGTGAGCATCTCCGTATTTGTCCATCTTGACGGTGCAATTGCTGACGGGCCTCCAGTCGACCATCCTCACGGTGGTGGCCGAGGAAAGTCCAAGAGTAACCGCCACCCCGTTACTCCTTGGGGCAGACCTGTGAGTAGAGAGCATCACCTTTCAGTTGGAAGTCGTAATGGCGTGCTGACCCCCCCCTTAGACCAAGAGTGGCTACAAGACTCGCCGTACGCACAACGTCAACAAGTGGGTAGTCACGCCGCGGCCACGCAACAATGGCAAGCGGAGAGACAAGAAGTCGTCGAAGGAGTAACGAGGGTCGACTTCCGTCGGCAACGTCATGGAGGGGGATGGGGTTTGTACATTACAGAGTGGGATTGTACTATATGTGAGAGTATAGTGAGTCCAAGCGGCGGTGGTGCGCTTGGAGGTGATATAGACGGCACTGCCTCTGTTTTCTCGTCCAGCTTGAAAGGCCACCTTGTGGTCATGTTGATGCTGAAATGTTGAAGCGGGCAAGTGTCAGTCTCGCGAGGCATAGCCACGTAGAACATGTATTCACGTAGAGCCCACGCTATTATACCAACACATCGTCAGGCGGTTTGACGGCCCGATGCGTCTGGGCAGCGAATTGCGATGATCGAGAGAGATACAGGTGTGTCAGGTCCCTGACACTACCTGAGCCAAAAGGGGGGGCCTTGGGGAGCTGAGCATCTACTCGTAACGCCTGGGTCAGGGTATGCCGGCAGTGTCAGACCAAGCACGGGGCGGTTGGGCCCAAGCCGCAACAGCGAAGCTATCTCCAGGCCCCACATGCCAACGACCGCACCGTTCCGCTAGGGAGCTTTAAATTCAGGTCCCACCGCTGGGGCGGGCAGCGCAGGGCGGAAGCACATCCAGCGCGCTAGAACTGGCATCGAAGCAGGGGAGCTTAGGTATGCTGTCTCTCGCGATCCGACTGCTCTTCGGGAGGGAGGGAGAGAGAGACAGAGGAAACTCGGTAGATTTGCCGGGACAAACGGGAGCTGCCCCAGTCGGGCTGTGGTCTGCGGAGGAAATCCGCTTACTTGACGTGCGACACTGAGGACTGGACTCGCGTTGGTTCTTTTGTCGTAGCTCGGCGTGGCTCAGAGGGCGCCGGCCGCGGAGCCTCGAGGCGACGACACACCGGTCGATCAATGTCAGAACAGGGGGAATTGCCAGCACGCACCTACGGAACACAGAGTACCTAGGTAACTAGTCCACCGACTTGGCCGGCGAGGTCGACAACATGTCGCGCGAGTCCGTGATGGAAGCGAGCGCCTGCAGCAGCTGCAACACACGAGTGCACTCGCCCCCAAGTACCGAAGGCTTACGTCATTGCGCGACGAGACACACGATCTGCTTCCGTTTCTGGCAACGAGCCTCTAGGGACGACGACGACGACATTGGCCGAGCGCTGGCAACATCAGCAAGCCGACGACGAACCCTTTGTCCAACCAGCGAACAGCGCCCGTGGCGCCGATTGCCTGAGCATGTCGATGAGCCCGTCTGCAATGTAGTCCGCAGACAGCTGTCCGAGGTTGCCCAAGTAAGCCGGAGCCCCAACGCGAAAGAGGGCCTAGGCGCAGCAATCCGAGACAATGTCCGCGTCACCCCCTCCGCCAGCCCACGCTGACACGGAAGTGACGTGACGGCAGAGGGCCAACAGTGGTCGGCGGCTCTGCAGAGGACTCGGTAGTGGGTAGCCGGTTGTACTTCTTATTACCTACTTTTTGCGTACCTCAGCCCCCCAGCCAACACACCCCGGGCCCGGCGATTCGCCCACCGGTCCTGCTTCGCCTCGTCGTCTCCGAGGTGCTCTTCGGAGCGCTGCACCGTTGGGGCCCCAGAGCGCGCGCGCGCCCTGCGCCTCTGCTAGCACCGGCCAGTGGAATCAGTTTGGCCCAGCGCGGTGGCCGCCGGGGGGGGGGGACGTTTTGCGGTTTCGCAGCGGTCGCGCCGGCGCGAGAAGCACCCAACCTGGAAGTCCCCTGCTGGTCCATCGCCTTGCGCAACGGCCGCTGCGGATTGATTCCAATTGGCCCGCTCCCCTTGCTGGGGTCAGAATGCTCCGACCCGTAGCGTCGCCGTCCAAAGAATGACTTCCAATGTCTCGTTTGGGAGCTTGTACTCGTACTCGTGCTCGGGCGGTATAACAGCGCCCGATGGCTCGTTCCCAGCGGCAGCTTGTTCGATTCGATCCGCCAGGCTAATGCAGAAGGGTCCCCGGGTGTGCAGATCCTCGTTATCCCTCCTGCCACCACCACTGCCGCGAGCCACTTCTCCCTACCTAGGATACGGAACACCACCATCCGCGCGTGCAACCACCTCTTATAGCTCCGTCTCGCGCCCGCCCTCGGTTTCGTCTTCCTCCCCTCTTCCTTCTCTCTCATCATATAGACGTCTCCGTGACGAATGTCCAATTACCACAAAATGGCCCACCCCGGGTCGTCACCGCTACGGCGGTCCTTTTCTCTGCGCCTCTCCGCCTCGTACGTCCTCGACTGGATCGTCCTCGTCGTCATCGTTGTCGCCGGCGGCGTGCTCGGCCGCATCGAGCCCAACAAGCGGCCCTTTTCCCTCAATGACCCCAACATCTCGTCCGTCTCCCGCCCTCGACGTGCCCTGCCTTTGCTGAAGCGCGTGCTAACCACGGCTGCAGCTTCCCGTACACGGTCAAGGACACGGTCCCGACGTGGCTGCTCGTCGTCCTCTGCGGCGCCGTCCCCGCCGTTGCCATCCTCATCATCTGCGTCCTCCTCGTCCCCGGCGCCACGGTGCCCAAGAACACGTCGTACTCGCTCGTCTGGAGGCGCAAGCTGTGGGAGCTGCACGTCGGCTGGCTCGGCCTGCTCATGGCCGTCGGCTCGGCCTTCTTCTTCGTCAGCGGCATCAAGAACATGTGTGGCAAGCCGCGACCCGACCTGCTCTCGCGATGCGACCCGGACGTGGCCAACGCGGCCAACTTCCAGGTCGGTGGCTTCAGGGGCCTGGCCACGAGCGCCCAGCTCTATTCGGGCGACATCTGCCTCCAGAAGGATCGCTCCATACTCGACGACGGCTTCCGCAGCTACCCAAGCGGCCACTCAGCCGCCTCGGCTGCTGGACTCATCTACTTCTCGCTCTTCCTCGCCAGCAAGTTTGCCGTCACCATTCCCTTCGTCGTCCCCGGCCCCAACACCGGCGACGCTTCGATGCACGTCGCCTTCCCTTCCAAAGCGCAGTCCGCCAGCGGTGCCGACCCTTACGAGCCCACCCGCCACGACTATCCGCATCCCTCATCCCCTAGCAGGGCCAAGGGAGCCGCCGAGCGCGCCGCCCAATTCAACACCAAGGTCCAGTCGCTGCGACGCCAGGCCGCCGCGCCCCCTGTGTACCTCCTCGCCATCACCCTGGTGCCCTTTTGCCTCGCCATCTTCATCTCTGCCTCGCGCTGGTTCGACTTTCGCCACCACGGTTTCGACATCCTCTTCGGCTTCCTCATCGGCACCATAACCGCCATCTATAGCTTCCGTTACTACCACCTGCCCATCATGGCCGGCGCCGGCTGGGCTTGGGGCCCCCGCAGCCAGGATAGAGCCTTTTGGGCGGGCGTTGGCCGCCTCGGCTACGTCGGCCAGAAGAGCGACTTTGATGCCCGCGTCGATCGCGCCGACTTGGGAGAGTCTGGCGACGTCGACTTCCATCATGTCGACGGTGGCGCACCCGGCGGCGTGAACCACCGGAACCAGTACATGATGGGTCGTCAGCCAGGCGGCCCTCCGCAAGCCGGCCCGTTCCAAGACGTTGAGCTCGAGAGGATGCAGCAGGCACGTCGACCAATTGGCCAGGGCATATGATTTTGTAACGTTATTGCTGCCGAGAATAGGAGTCTGTGTATGAGTTTGCCAGGATTGAATGCGATACAAAGGAGATTTGGGATACTTACATTAGATACGCTGCCTGGTTTAGAATGGCTTGGTACGTCTGTCATGTCTACGATTATCAATGACACTGTAGTCACGGTTGCTGGGCCCACTGTTGGAGCCAGGAGAACGTTGGATCATGTCACAGTCATTCGGAGCTGGCGCAGTGCGCATAGTTTGCCAAATAGAGACTTGTCCAATATCTCATCGCTGTCTCCTGTCTGTGAAGCATCCTTCCCTCTTTTCCACCACCCCTTCTCCCGTCCCAACGCCGGTCCAACCCGTAGACACTGTATCTCCACGTGCTGATATGAAAAGACCAAATGAAAATGTACGAAGAGCGCTTCTATACAATAGAGCATCCTGCTGCCTCGCAGCCGTCCTACCCTCCGTGTCACACAGCCAAGACGAACCCCCCACCTTGTTCAGGGGTAGGTAACTCGTGGCTCGTCGAGACGGAAATCCCATCATCACAGCGCGGCTTCGACAACGCCTTGTTGGCCGTCCAGGCCCTCAAACGCGACATCCTCGTCCTCGTCCTCGTCCCCCTCGACGCCGTCCTCCTCGCGGAAGCCCGTCTCAACCTCGAGCTTGCGCAGACGGCGGCGCATGTCATCGCGCTTGGCGTTCTGCCAGCGGACGAGCGCCGCCGAGGCGTGCACCTTGAAGCCGTAGACGCGGGGCACGTAGCGCTCGACGCTCTTGAGGGGGATGAGGGCCGGGTAGACCTGGAAGAGGATGTTGTGGAACGAGGTGCCAAAGTAGGCGCCGTCGATGGACGCGTGTCGCGACGATTTGGGGTTGTAAATGTCCTCGCAGCGCCCGCAGTAGAGCTTGACGGGCTTGAGGTTGGGCACGTCGGAGAGGCCCATGGGTAGGAGGGGGTGCGAGTTGCAATTGACGCGCGGGCATTTTCCAAACTCGGCTTTCTTGTACTTGTCGAGCTGCAGGTTGCGGCTAGCCGTCAGCACACGGTCGCCTGGACTATAATTAGGAGGAGGAGGGGGGAAGGACGCACCATCTTGGTCAATCCGCGCGTCGTGACAATGTATCGAGCGTGGACGAGGCCGTACAGATGCCGCGCAGACTTTTCAATCGTCTCGCGCATCTCGTCATCGCAGTCGAGGTCGAAGACGTCCGTCACCAGGTCCAGCGCATATTGATAGTACTGGACTTCCGTGTTGAGGCCCGTCAGGTTGAAGCGATCCGTCAGGTAGTCCTCGTCGATCTCGCAAAAGTATTCGTTGCCCCTCGACGATATGAACTATGACACCTCGCGCGTTAGCAAAAGAAGAGCAGGCCGTGTTTTCTGCGCCGCCAATGCTCGCTCGCGGCGCCGCAGCAGCAGCAGGGACACGGCGGAATGGACATTGTCGGGAGCGGCTCACCCAGTCTCGCCAATAGCTCGTGTAGTCGCTGTCGGACTCGCTCACGTAGTCGTCCATCATGTCGGGCAGGTCTCGAGGGGTAGAATCGATGACTAGGGAGCCCAACAACGAGAGACCATGGCCGTCCAGCAACGTCGATGGGCGAGGTGGCAGATTTCGGGTTGCGAATGGGAGCGAGGTTGTCGTTGCGGGCACGACGCTCGTGGTCTGGTGGGGGTGAGGCGATAACGTGACTAGCGCCTGATGCGGCGCCTGTCGGCGCTTATCTTGGGCCAACTGCCGCGCGCTCAATGAGATGGTGGAAATATCCGACAGGCGGCTGCTCTCAGTCTTTTAGTCGCGTTGAAGTGTATAGACATCTATATTATCGCGCATATGTTCGACTTCTAAATATCCAGATACCCGGTATATGTGCAAACAGGGCCCTTCTGAACCGTGGCCAACTTCTGTCCTCGTTTGGTAGATGACAACAACTCGAGCTCTCACAGAAGCCCCGAGCCATTGACTGGGCTGACGGTAGATCCGACGCTGGAGGCATCGCTCGCCGACCGCGAATCGTAATCCCTCCCGTCATCGTCCCTTTTACCATTCCTGCCTCGGCCGTTTGCCACCTTGGAGAGCGGAATCTCAAGCCGACTCCCAATGTCCTCGTGGCCACGATTCAGCCCGAGGTGGACCATGTCCATCGCTTCCTTGAGAATCTCTCCCGTGTCGTCCATGGCCGCCAAGAATCGTGCAAGCTCCTTGCACAGCTCCCAGTCTCCTTCCTGTATCGCTCGGGACAGTACTCGCACCGACTGGTCAGTCGACGCCTCCAGCTCCTCCAGGGTGTGCAGGATGATGAGATAGCCCCCCGCTGTCTTCAGGGAGCCTCGCTGTAGTGATTCCTCAAAGAGCTCCTGCGCTGGCGGCAAGTAGGCAAAGAGCGTTTTCCACTGTCGCGCCTCCGTCTTGCGTGTGCATTGCAGCACGACGTCGAGGTAGTCCTTGGAAGATGATAAAAGCGATAATACTCGTGGTAAAACTGCCTCTTCGGGCTTGGGTGACGTCTCTGCTTCTTCGTCCAGGACTCTGTGCAGCAAGATTTCTAGCCCGTGAGAAAAGTACTCGAGGTTTCCGTACTGCTCCGACAAGCGCGCTGCCTCGATCGTCTTGTTCTGGCGCAGATAGAAGCGCAGCACATCTGGAAGCACAAGATGTGTCTAGGCGGCGTTAGCATTCTTTGATAGCTTCCATCTCAGACTGGCACAGATCGCTTACCCTTATAGCAAAGTGAAAAAAGGAAAAGGTCACATCGCGGCGCTGCACCAGATCGGATTCCACTCCCAGGATGATGCCCTTCTCCAGGAGGATGGACAGAGGGTAAAAGTCCACCGGAACCGAGACGGGGTTTGGCAACTCCATTCCGTTGTCGCTGGAGGCTGCGTCGAGTATCTCGTTTATGCTGGTCCAAGCCTTGACTTCAGTCCCGTCAAACACCCACAGAGAGTCACGCAACGCAGGCGGCCCCCTCCTCACCAGCCCTACATCTGACATGTGAGACACGTTGAGCAGCGGCTGGTCCCGCATGCAAACGTGATATTCCACGTTTTGCGCGATGATGCGCATGTCATACTTCAGCTGTCCTTCGTCGTTCAAGGACGGACTCAGCAACACAAGCTTCCCATCGACCAGGAACATGACGGACGCCACAGCGACATCCTGCGAAGGGTCCCCATCCGAAATCTGGCTTTCTGGCAATATCCAGCTGAGTCCTCGAACTCTGGCAGGCGACCGCACGATTCCGTGAAACGCAATCTGGCCAACTTGGATCAAACGCACAGACTCGGCCCACGGTGTGAAGATGAAGTGGTAGAGGAGGTTCTCGTACGTATACACGAGCAGGGAATCATCCCCAGACGTGGTCACGAGTACCACGGGTGCCGGGATCTGCTGCGTATACAGAACCTGCGAGGAGTCTAGCGCGGTTTCGCGCGAGAATAGCCGGAGCTCAAAGGTCCTGTTGCTCTCCACGGCGGCAACTAGGACGTGTTGATACCAGCACATGCCTCCTCTCACCTGAAACTCGTTCTCCATCGACTCGCTGGTAAACGTCTTCCAGCGACCGCTGTTGACGCTGTAATGTGCCAGTCCACGGCGGCCAGCCACGGCGACGTATCGGCCGTCTGGAGATATGACTGTCTGCCGAATCGGCCATTGGTTCAGCAGGTACGTCGGAGGCACTTTGGCCGTGTGCCAAAGGAATGGTTCCGCGGAAATGCTCGTCAGATTCGGGAGATCATAGCCTCGGTAGACCATGACTGAGCTCGGTGTTTGCAGAACAGTGCGGAAGACGTTTGCCTCGTTGTAGCAACCCGTGATTGCGTTCTTGGCCATTTCGAGGCTCCACACAGCCTCATGCTTGGGCCCGATCAAGAGAATCTCGGAGCCTCCGCCAATCCACGAGGCTCCCACGACCCCGTTGAGCCACTGTTCGCCGTTGCCGCTTGAGATGGCATGATCGGCTCCGAAAGTATTACTCCCCAGCTTGCCAAACATGCTCCACGTCGCCCATCCTTTCTCGAAGCCGGCGAATAGGCAGTAGCCATCGGGCGAGTAGCTCAGGTTTGTAAAAGCCCCGGCGGCTGACCTCGAGACTGGAATCCCTTGAACGTGGGAGTGCGCAATGTTCCCCGCGTAATCCCTGACCGAGTAAACGTGCACCGTACCATCAGAGCACCCCAGCGCGATGAGAGAGAAGCGAGCGTTTATCACAGCCTTGACGGCATGGCCCTTCGGTCCATGGGGTACATGGAAACAGTGCCCGTTGAAAAGCCGCTTCGACTCGACCTCATCAGACTGATGGACATCGGTGCGACCTTTTTGCCGCTGAACCGCATATGCCCGCCCGTCGCTCGTGATCCACGTTGCAAGATTCATTGGCCGGTCGTGCGTCATCTCCACGATGGACACCTTTTTCTCTATCCAGCCCATGCGGCTCAAAATCTCGGTGCGAGTTTGGCTTCCCGTGCTGTCAGGGGTCCAACGAATGCACTGCACCGCGGCCGGTTTCCTGGTGGCGACCACGAGCTCATCGTCCAGCGCCAGGGCAGATTCGATGCCTGCATCGACCTTGATCACCATGCGGAACCGCACACTAACGTCGCGAACGCCAGACCCTTCTCCAGGGCCCCATAGAAATTGTTCGGGCCGTAAGGTGGTTTGGCCACCAGCAAGGCTTTGTCTTCGTCGCTGGACGTTGTGGTAGTTGGGAAAATGCGGTTTGTACACGGAAGATTCGCCGTCGGTCGCTATCGAGTAGGTTGTGAGGTAGCCTTGATCGGTTCGAACGACGAGGATGGCAGCATCGGGTCTCAATAGCAGGTCGACATTGTTGCCATATGATTGGAGGGAGGACTCGGATCGTACAATGACGGCGAGTACAACCGTAGGCTGCCTCGATCAGCACGTTGTGTTGCAGAGCTTGGTGGCTATGGTGTATTTACCTTTGTTTGCCAGACAGTGATTGAGGTGGTAGTGATGACAGCGAAGAGGTGGCCGGCACGAGCAACGCAAAGAGCCAACACAGGGTCCTTTAATGGCACTTCGCTTGTCTCTGGCCTCTTCGAGTCCCATGAAGCGCCGTCCATGGGGTCCTCATCGTGGTCGACAGGCAGGACAGCCGGAGTGATGGGGGTGATGGGCGTCGGCGGTGGTAGGGCATCGACATCGTTGTGGCCAGGTTCAGATGCCAACGGCGACGCTCGGTCCGAGTCCCCAGGGCTTGCAAGACCGTCGTGAGAGACGAAGAGGTTCAGGTTCGGGGCTCGACTACTGCTGGTTGCATGTATGCGCGGAGTTCCGATGGGCCAATACATGGCGGCAAGGAGCTCCTGAGCCGTTGAGCGAGGCGGAGCGCTTCAAGGTTGACTTGCTGGGTCGCGCTGATTCAATCATCTCCGGGCATGTTCCACAGAGACAGGGTTGCCGGTTCTATGGGCGCGCAACACGGCGGCGACGTTGGACGTGGAGGGTGGTTTGGCGAGGTGAGATGCTTTCGTCCAAGGCGTCGTCACAGGCAGCTCGGCAGGTCGACGCACCAGGTCCGGGGGGGGGGGACCCTCCGCCCCACACACAGCTTGCATTACATAAGCCTGCGTGTAAGCCAACATTAAATGAAGCCGGCGTCAAGGTTATTCTCTTGGGTTTGCAATTGGCGTCACCGGCCTGAAATCTTCCGATGGGATTCTTGCTTGAGTCGGTTCTTGGCCTTGGTGCCGATGTCCTAAGTGCGATGCGCCACGTGTGTCCATTTCATGTAGCAGCTCGATACGAAACCATGCAAGCAGCCCCACAATGTATCAGACTCGCTGTTCACTACAATATGCGGAGTACTGTGCTCGAATTGCTGTGTGCAGTGTCTTGTGTCTCCGCAGCTTGAACAATCGATGGTTGTCGGCAGTGGACGTGTTTCGAGCATCACCTCAGCCTCAGCCTCGTGCCTCGCGGGTTGTCCGGCGCAAGTATGGATGCTCTCGCGACTACGAGACATTGGGGAATAAGACATGGCCAGACCCCCGCACAAATCGAGCCGCGGGCAGGGGAACTTTGTCTTCCAATGACACATCCACATGGCCTGCATTGTTCCGAGTGGAGAATTCTCTGTGAAACACACAGCGTACGGAGAAAAGTCCATTGCAAAGTGCTGAGCTTGGTTTTCTCACCACAGCAGCCTAATTGAGAGCTAGTGCCACGGCGGCAACCCGGTGGGGAGCACGAGTAATTACTCGGTGGTGGTGCCCGCCAATTTTCCGAGTTTATACGGTATCAGGAGGCTATCGAAAGTAGAAACTTTACTCATAGACTCGGCTCGGCAAGGCCCGAAATTAATGAAAATGGGCCTCGAGTATCTTGTTACAAGAGCTTCTCGAAGCGTTGTCGTGAACCATCGCTGTCGAACGTTGCGGGTAGTTGCTGCGCGTGTCGATGCAGGGCGCACCCGCTATAGTTTGGCGGTACGTAATGGCGGCCCCGGTGACCGTCGGCTGCAGCCCTCTGACCGCTCGCCATCCGGCGCTGATAGGCCGCTGCGCGGGCGCTACGGGCACCGGTGGGCTCGGGGGTCGCCCACGCACGGGGGGGGTTCTGGGAGGCTGCTATCGTGGGGTAAGCGCTGGACGGCTAGGGTCGGTGGGTGGCCGACGCCGGAGCCCGGACCCGCGTCCTTGTTGCCCCGTCTCGGCATGCGACGACCCTCCTTCCGACTTGCACCTTGCAACTTACACCTGAACATGCACTTGCTTCGACTTGAGCAGTCACATCTTGTCTAAACTTGCCACTTTCCCTGATTTCGGCATTTGGGGACACGGCAAAGCTCCATAGCAAGCACCGAGCAGCAGAGCCTTGCCGTCTTACACCATCTTACACCCACACGCAGCTGGACGACTGCCGGATCTGATCCCACGCCGGGCTTCTCATTGGCCTAGCCGCCACCATGCTGCCGGTTACACGAGCGGCCCGCCTCCGGGCTGCTACACACCGTGTAGCCGCACAGCCAGCGGTCCTCTATCAGGCACGCCTGATTCACAACAATTCTCATGGCCTTCACAGTGCCGAGGCAGCGCCCACTGCTCGCGCCGCCCGATACAACAAGCAGGACCGCACATCAGCCATCGACGATGTTCTGGCACGGAGAGCCAAGGCCGGAAAGCTGGTGGCAGGCATCGCCGCCGCATCCGACAGCGACATGTTCAAAGGTCCCGTAAGTGCATTCTTCGTCCGATCCGGGCGACGCCATACTGACCCGACGGGCGGCAGCAAACTGGAAAGCCAAAGGCGAAGCGCTGGGATAGTAGGTGTCCCGGGACATGCCACCTTTTCTCCACAGCTACTCACCTCGGATAGGCCACCTGACTCACGAGAGTCTGGAGAGGAAACCGTGCACCCTCAAGCAAGCGGCGAGGCATCTGAAGAAGCCAGGCCTGATTTCTCTGGGGGGCGGCTTACCATCCAGCGAGCTCTTCCCGTTTGCCGAGTTGGGGATGAAGGTCCCCATGTCACCTCGATTCTCCGAAAAGGACACCTTCGAGCACGGCCAGACTGTCACCATTGGCAAGTATGATGTGCGCGATCGCGACGGCACATACGACCTCTCCATTGCCCTCAACTACGGCCAGTCCACCGGCTCCGCCCAGATGATTCGCTTCATCACCGAGCACACCGAGATCGTCTGCAAGCCGCCGTATGCCGACTGGCGCGTCTGTCAGACCATCGGCAGCACGGGTGCCCTGGAGCAGGCCCTGAGAATGTTCTGCGACAAGGCCCGTGGCGACTCGGTGCTGACAGAGGACTTTAGCTTCTCTACCGCGCTGGAGACGATTGCGCCCTTGGGGGTCAAGGTCTTTGGCTCGGCGCTGGATGAACAGGGCCTCATCCCAGAGGCCATGGACGAGCTTCTGGGCAACTGGGACGAAAAGGCCCGAGGTGCGAGGAAGCCGCATGTTCTGTACACTGTCCCTTCGGGCCAGAACCCGACCGGAGCCACTCAAGGTGCCGAGCGGAGAAGAGCCATTTACAGCGTTGCTCAGAAGCATGACCTTTTCATTCTCGAGGACGAACCCTACTACTTCCTACAGATGCAACCCTACACGGGTCGGGATCAACCCGATGTCCCTCCCACCAGCAATGTCGAGGAGTTCATCTCATCGCTGATCCCCTCACTCGTCAGCATCGACGTCGACGGACGAGTCATGCGCCTGGATTCCTTCTCCAAGGTCCTGGTTCCCGGCTCGCGCATGGGGTGGGTCGTCGCGTCGGAGCAGATCATCGAGAGATACCAGCGACATGCCGAGGTCGCCAGCCAAGGCCCATCTGGCCTGTCTCAGGTGATTCTGTACAAGCTGCTGGACGAGACGTGGGGCCACGAGGGCTACCTCAGGTGGTTGATGAACCTGCGCCACGAGTACACGAAGAAGAGAAACGCTCTGCTGGCAGCTTGCGAAAATCACCTGCCGCGAGACATTGTGAGCTGGGATCCGCCTGTCGCAGGCATGTTTGTAAGTGATGCACACACGTGCTTCAACGTCAAGTCAGTGGCCTTGCCGCTAACCGTGTACAGATGTGGCTCACGGTGGACTACTCGCAACATCCCCGGGCCAGCACCTGCTCCCGCGAAGAAATCGAGGAGGAGATATTCAACTCGTGCATCGACAGCGGAGTGCTCGTGGCAAGGGGCTCCTGGTTCCTGGCGGAAAAGGAAAAGTCGCTGCCGGGACTCTACTTCCGCACGACGTTTGCCATGGCCAGCCCCGAAGCCATGAACGAGGCCATCAAGCGGTTTGGCAAGGCTGTGCGCGACAGCTTCGGCAAGCAGTAAGGTTGGTTTGGAGGCCGGGGGGAAGGAAAGCAATGCTGTGAAGTTACGAATGAATGATGATGCAAGCAAGGTCAGCCATGTCGGGGCATAGATGGGAAGCGTGGGAGGACGTAGTGGGGACCACAATAAGGGGTGAATGTTACAACCCAATATAATTAATGAACCATGGTCAATCATGACGGCATTCCTAATTTACACGGAGTACATGTCATGTAGTCGACCAGAGGACCGGTCCTCCTCATGACTTGGCCTCGAAAAAGGCGACGTGGACACCCTGGCCGGGCGACAGGACAATGTCGGACTTGAGCATGGGCTTGCCGCCGTCGATGGCGAACATGTGGCTGTCGAGGCGGCTGAAGCGCTGGAAGATGCGGACGAGGACGTAGCTCATCTCGGTGAGGGCAAACTGCTGGCCGATGCAGATGCGCGGGCCGGCGTTGAAGGGAATGTACTCGTGGGGCTTGGGGTGCCAGTGGGCCCAGCGCTCGGGGCTGAAGACGGCCGGGTCGGCAAAGGTGTCGGAGACGGGCGGGTACAGATCGGGGCGGCGCTGCATGACGAGGGTCGAGTAGCCGACGGGCGTGTCCTTGAGCACGGGCATGGGCTCGGAGCCGTCGGGCCCGCCGCCGCGCGGGAGCGTGGTGTCGCGGAGGGCGAGGCGGACGTTGAAGGGCACCGAAGGGTAGAGGCGCAGCGTCTCGTTGAGGACGGCCCTGAGGTAGGCCATGTTCTTGAGGTGCTCGTAGGTGGGCGGCCTGTCGGGCCCGACGGTGTCGAGGATCTCGTGGCGCAGCTTGGCGAGGGCCTCGGGGTGGCGGGCGAGCTCGTAGATGGCCCACGAGAGGGTGCCGGCGGTGGTGTCGCGGCCGGCCAGCAGCACGGCGACGACCTGGTCGCGGATGACCTTGGGGTCGCGGGTGAAGCGGGCGAGCTCGTGCAGGAACGTGTAGCGCCGGTCCGCCGACGACTTGGCCTCGGGGGCGAGCTCGGCGGGCGTGAGGCGCAGGGCGCGCTCGATGAACTTGTGGACGTAGGCGTTGATGACGCGCAGGCTGGCGCGGTAGGCGAACTTGGGCACCAGGAAGCGCAGCCTGTTGGTGCGCGTGATGAGGTTCTGGATCCGCTGGACCTCGTTGAAGGCCTCGGCGAACTCTTGCTTGGGGGTGCTGGGGAAGCGTGTAAGTGGACGACGCTCAGGGGAGACCTTACACAACAACACCAGGGGTCAGGGTCAGGCAGGAGGGCCAGCTACCTACCTCAGAGACTTGACGTCGGTGCCCAGCAGAAAGTCGGTGGCCACGTCGAGCGTGTAGCGGTAGAAGAGGTCGGAAATGTCAATGACGCGGCCGTTGCTGCCCGACATGTCGACGGGCTGGTCGCGCCCGTCGAGGGGCCCGCCGTTGGCCATGGCGCGGAAGAGCGTCTCCATGTGCGACTCGAAGCACTCGAGGTCGCTGACGCGGTCGCGCGTGAACTGGGGCCGGATGAGCTGGCGGCTGGCGTGCCACTGGGCGCCGTCGGTGGTGAAGATGCCGTCGCCGAGGAACTCGGCCCACTCGCGGTGGAAGGGCTCGCCCTTGCCAAAGTCGCCAAACTGCGTCGCGAGCATGGCCTTTACGTTGTCCGGGTCGGCCGTGAAGACGATGCGCTGGCCCACGAGGCGCACCTCGGCCGTCCAGCTGCCCGCGCTGCCGAAGAAGTCGTCGCGCCACAGCTCCATGTTCTTCTGGCGGAGCGTCGCGCGGATGCCCCGGGCCATGAAGTCGAGGCCTGGACGACGTTAGCATTCGTTCCGAGGAGGGCGGAGGAGGAGAGGTGACGCGCCCCAGGGCAGACGAGACCGGAGGGTGCGTCCATGGTTGCCCAGGCGCTTGATGCGGCGGTGCTCGTCGAGGCGCGCGAGGGCAACCCAGAGGAGGTAGGCGCAGACGACGAAGACGGAGATGGACTTGGCCGAAGCGTGCTCCAGCAGCGTCTCGACGAGGCCCATGGCTGCGTGTGGTGGTGGTGGGCGGCCAAGCAGTCGATGTACAAGTCTCTCTTGGTCTGTGTAAGTGGACTACATGTACCTTGTGTCTCGACGTCCATCCGACACTCTGCCCTCAAGATGATTCGCAGGGTGGTGGGGGGTAAGGTGTCCCCAGAATCCGGGGAAGAGAATTCATAAATAAGGTGCCTCTATACGCACCGGTCAGGTTTCGTATACCTTATTTTGCGAGTTACGAAATAGCGTGTCCCCAGACACGGGACGATTGCAGGGGGCGGCAAGTTCGGGGCGCTTTTACATGTCGGGCCATCATGCCGGCGACGCACCCATCGAGATTGGCGAGTTGGGGCCTCCTAACATCGCCGTGCATGAGCCACGGCCGATAGCGTCGCAGGCCGGGCAGGCATGGTAGGTGTGCCGCCCTCGATTCTGCAGGTTTGGCAACCGTCAAGCCACCACCGAGAATTATAATGCTGCTCGGATGGCATGGACCCCCCTCTCAACCGGGACACCCATTGGTTTGCCTGGCACCGACGCAAAGAAGCACGGAAGCATACGTCGCATCTCATTTTATTGTGCTCTTGTTCACACTACCTTGGACTCTTTCTACTGCCTACTTGTCATTCCTCACCTCGAAAAGGGCGGAAGCTAGGGCAGGGTGGCGGACATGGCGCCCTCCGCACTCACCCCGCGTTGAGCCGAGGTGCCGGGACCCTCTGATGTGCATCTGCCTTTGCTAAAGGCGGGGTACGAAACAGGCTTTCAGTTCATCCGATGCTGGTTGGTCGCCCGACGTGCCCCAGAAAAGCGTTTCGTGGTGGACGTGTAAGTGTAAGTGAGCCAGGCAGCCCCTCGCTGCTGTCTCACCGCAGAGCCATCGAATACCACTGCAGCGGTGGCATGTTACTCAAATGGGCAAATTCGTAAGGCTTCAAATGAACCCCTTCACTCTTATCGTCCCGAGGCCAAGTGTTCGAGAGTGAGTACCAAAGTTTGGGACACCTCGACGGCTTCGCGGCCCGGTGATGCGTCCGCAGCATAAGCATCAGCTCGCTGGGATAGGAGAATAGCATTCCCACGAAAAGCCCGTCTCGTACCCCGGGCCCATCGCAGCAGGCAGCCAAGCGTGCGCCGGGCTCGTCTTGGTCGGTGAAGCTCGTCTCGACGGGGTCCGAGACTCCGAAATGAAGCTGCGGATGATGCCCGGCGCGGTGGGGAATCGGCCCCACGGCCCAACCTGACGCTCCGCCTGCGCAACGTCGCTCCGCCTCGGCGCCGACGCCGACGTCACGCCCCGTCAGCTCCGGACCCGTGCTTCTCGGCAGCGCCCGGCGTTATGATACCTTGTTCGAATTTATTGTTGATGGTCTGTCTATGTCGGTCGCTTCTATTCGTCCCATTGCAATGCTGGTAATGTTCAACGGCATGCTTCACTCCAACCAACGGATCGCATCCCCTAAACCACCTGCGCGCACTCGGTCGCGTTGCCCTGCGTGCAAAAGATCATCTGCACCGGCATCGCGCCCACGCCCCGCGCCACCATGCGCTCCCGGAACTCGGCCAGCCGCGGCGCCGCGTCGTACTGGCTGCGGTTCTGCCCCGACGCGTCCCGTCTGCCCGACCACAGCACCTCGCCCGCCGCGCTCGCCCGCGGCCACAGGATGCTGTCGAGGTTCGTCTCGTCAATCAGCTCGCTCCACGCCGCCACCTCGCCGCCCAGCACCAGCTTGGCCGCCTCCGGCGACAGGCCCGCCACCGGGTCGTGCGAGTACACCAGCCGCCAGCTCTTGGCCGGGCCGCACCAGTCGCTGAAGGGGTAGAACGTCTGAAAGGCCGGCCCGTTGTCAAAGTTGAGCCACTGGCCGCGGCCACAGTCGAGATACTACAGTAGTCATCAGCACATCATCCTTGTCCCCGTCATGGAACCAGAACTCACCCAAAAGTTGTAGTTGCTGTCGACGACTTTGTGGCCTGCTTCCGCCAGCTTCTTCACTGCCCCGTTGCCCAGCCACGACTGAACCACCACGTCCTTGTCCAGCGTCATGTTCCAGTCCGTTATCATCTCTTCCCAAACAAAGGGTGTCAGCCCAGCTTTGCGGACCTTGCCGTGGGTGTGGTCGATGAATTTTTGCAGCAGCGGCGCAATCACCTCGGACTTGTTCGAGCCGACGCCAGGGTCGAGCATCGAGTCGTTCTTGTTCAGCTCGTCACCGCCCGTGTGGAAGTAGGCCGTGTACGGCGCAATGCGCGGCAGCAAGTCGTCGAACAGCGTGTCGACAAAGTCGTATACCTTGGCCGAGTTCATCTTGAACGCGCCGCACGGAGGCTCAGCGCAATACCACCCGTATGGCTTCTCATTGTAGGCGACAATGAGATCCTTGTAGGCCAGCTCGACGACGCCAATGTGACCAGGCATGTCAATCTCCATGATGACCTCGACGCCCCGATACACGCCGTGCTCGTAGATGCTCGCGAGGTCGGCCGGCGAGTACGAGAGGCCCTTTCGATACGCACCCTTCTCGGCCAGCTTTGGCAGAGCTGGAATCTCGAGCGGCCACGACTGCGAGTCGGTCATGTGCAAATGCAGGCGGTTCAGCTTATTCCACGCCATGGCGTCAATCGTTCGCTTGATGGCGTCGACCTCGAACCACATGCGCGCCACGTCCATCAGAACGCCGCGATGCGGGAATTTGGGCGCGTCCTCGATAGTCACTGGCGCGTAGGGTGTGTACCAGGACTTTCCCGCGCTGTGCTTGAAGAAGAGCTGTACAAAGGTCTCGAGCCCGTGGAGGCAGCCGGTCGACGACTTGCACTGGATCTTTACAGCCCCGTCCTTGTCCACATCAAGCGAGTAAGATTCGTCAACATCGCCAGCCAGGGGCTTGAAAACCTTGGAGTCGTCCTTTTGGGTCTGCGTGATCTCGATGCACTTGATATACTTCTTGTCGCCACAGTCCTTTGGCTCAAAGTCCGAATTTCGAGGGCGTAATTTCCACGGGCAAAAGTTGTCTTGGAAGATTGCTTCAAAGGTCCGCGTGACGCCAGATTGGACTATATCCTTGCTGTTGAACTTGGAGCCGGAGGCGGGCTTGTATCCCGAGGCGAACTGCAGCTGCTCGATGACTCTAGTCTCAGTATCTTGCACAAAAAGGGAATCACGAGGTCCAGGCAGACTCCAGCGTACATCCTGTCCATTGTATCTAACGTTGACCCGATGGTCAATGAACAACATGTCGTGACCCGACGACATCTTGGTGGGGGCCGGCCATATGGCGTCGACGCGGCCCAGCGCGAGCGCCGCAGCAACGATGGCTGCCCTGGAAAGCATCATGGGTACGGGTGAGCGCGAGTGTGTTGCGGGCAATTTGACGGCTTCGACAGGAGAGCGAGATCGGAGGCGGCGGTGAGCCTTGTTTAAATAGACAACAATAGACGACGGCTAACACCGTGGTGGAGCGGCAGCTCGGGCTGGCGCAGTGACGGCGCATGCAGCTGCGCCTCGGGCCGGGTGGATGAGACGAGTCGTCCTTTGTGTCCCACTGGAAAGAAAGGAAGCGCAAAGGCGTTGGTCCTGCACGCGACGATGTCCGTGTCCAGGGATCACTGCAGGGTGGCGCCCCCTTGTCACCCCGATGCTGGTGGGTGGTGGGCGCCCTGGATTGCGTTCAACAGCAACCAGGTCGTGCTTTGATCCTTGGTGCCGCTAGCCTGCAGCTCCGTGATGAGAGGAATACCGACGTTGCGAACCGTCACCGCAGATGTCGCTGTCAACTTCCAGAGACCTGGGACGGCCAAAGACTGCGCTTTTGTGGCCTCTGCGTCATGCACTATGCAGCAGAGACGCGTCGCTGGGAGACCAACAATCGCCCAGATGATGAACACAAGGTTGGGGCCGTCAATGCAGGTTCGCAGTCGTCGAGTTCGGCGTGGCCTCGGCATACAAGGGTGGGTGCCCATGCAGCGGCTCCAAGTCAGCAGCGGCTCGCGATGGATTTAGACAGACAAGGGCCATGCTGGCGGCCAACGACATCTGGTTGTCTCAAACACAGCTGCTGCTGTCCCGCGCTGGCGGAGAGGGGTTGGAGCTGCACACAGCTGTGAGCACACCGCTGATAGCAGTGGCCTGTTCCGTTTCCGCCGCTTGCCTGGTGCGGCACGGTGGACATCGCGAAGAGCATTCCAGCCTCGTCAGATCGCGTCGTGCCCTTCCTCGGTGGAGACTCTACGAATAGATGGGCGGCTAGAACCGCGGTGGTGCCGTCGCCGTGCGGAGTCCGGCCCCCGGCATTGCCCCAATCCCCCACGGGCAGTGCCGACCATTCGCCAGCGCCAGGCCTTGGGGGCCGGTGAGGGCCTCGAGGAATTGGGGGTCTGTCTCCTAAAACAGGCCAACGTGTTGGTCTGCAGAGAATATGACCGGCAGGCAATTCCACGAAACCGGTGCAGAGGCGGTGTCGTGCAGGGTAGCTGGCTACTACGACGTAATGTTGCTGCTAGTCTGGGCAGGCAGCGAGGCATTACGCGACAAGCGGTGAGTTGGTGAGTGCTATAATACAAGCAAGAATGTATAGACGCCCGGAGTTGCTCCAGCACGTTACTCACGACGGAGTAGAATTTGGGTTGTACTCCGTAACCATACGGAGTACTTTGCCCTTTCTCGCCCTTGGTACCCTGCGCAGACGTGGAATGCACGCAGTATCGAGACAACCGACGACGGGTGAGGGAAATCTACCTCCGTCCTGTCGCGAGAGCAGGAGGCAATGTGGTTCACTGCAGACTCTTTCGGTGCGCCCAACAACAAAAAGCTTGATAATCACAGTGCTTCGTCCTCGGTAGAGAATTCTAGTAGATGCGACTCCCTGGGTTGCCAGTTTCGCGGGCATTGTGCAAGCTGACAAAGACATTTTCGCGTCATTAGCCGTGCCGAGAATGACAACCAGTCCCGCCGTCGAACCATCAGGCACCACGTCACGTGACGTGTCGGGGACCCATTCTTCATGCTTCTCTGCCTCCGGCAAGGCCTTTCGGACGCTCATCCGCTCAACCCAAACCACTTTATACCTTGCCCCCGACGCCTCGCGATACCATCATCATCGCCACGGCCCCTCGTCCTGCCATTCGAACGTACACGAGCATTCTCCCACGCCAAGAGTCTTGCCGGTCGACGTCAGTAACGCGATTGGAGGGACAGCTGTTGACGACGCCACTGGCGAACCGCAACCAAAACCCGCTCTCACCGTCGCTTCATCGCCCTCGACACCGTCCCGAAGCCAAGATGCCCGTCGAAATCAACATGGACACGCCTCTGGCGGACGCGCTCAACGCCGCGATCCTGCCCAAGCTCGTCGAGGTGGGCTGGGGGACGGGCGGCTCCGACGACAACGGTCTGGCCGAATACATTATTCTCATGCTGGTCAACGGCAAGACGCAGGAGCAGATTGCCGCTGAGCTCTCCGGAGAGCTGCTGAGCCTGCCTTCGGACGATCCCGTCGTGCTCGAGTTCTCCAAATGGCTATTCGAACAGATCGACCAGCTCAACGAGCAGCTCAACGGTGATCAGTCCGCAGGCGTGGAAGCCGGGGCTGACGCGTCGCAAGAGGGCGCCTTTTCTGCGGAAATGGACACTGACATGAATGCCAATGGCGTCTCCGAGCTGAATGCGTGAGTAACCTCAATGACTTTATGCATCCTACCATCTGCTAACCTGGCAAAGACCAACTGGCCCTCGCTCGATGCGAAATGGAAACTTGCGTGGCGGGCGGGATAAGCGCATGCTGGGACAAATGCACAAGGCCATGGACCGGGGCACCGACGGCGCCCTGCATCGGACGCGCGGCAACGACAGAATCAACACCCATGGCCGCGCTCCCCCGACCGGCCCGAGAACTGGTGCGGGCCGGCTGCCGCGACACAACAACAACCGCGCCGCCAACGTCCAAGCTGGCCTGGTCGCAGGCGGACCGCAGGGTCCCGCGTGGATGATGCAGGGACAGCAGCCCAATCAGATGGAGCTGATGGCCATGCTCGAGCAGCAAAACCAGATGATGTACACGCTATCTCAACAGCTGATGAACGGTGGCGGCCCCAACAATGGTGGACACGGACAGCAACGGCGGGGCAAGTCCCTGTTCGACCGAGTCTCGGATCCCCACCAAAAGAGCAACTACCGCAAAGGAGGACAAAATCACCAAGAAAACGCCGGCGCCGAGGGAGCCAAGCCAGAAGATGCAGCCGATGGCGAGGACGTTGACATGTCTGGCGGGAAGCGTGAGCCTCTCAGCCCCGACGAAAGTGTCTGCAAGTACAACTTGAGATGCACCAACAGGGAGTGCAGGTTCGCGCATCAGTCACCTGCTGCACCCCCCGGAACGTCGGTCGACGTGAGCGACACGTGCAGCTTCGGAGCCGCTTGCAAGAACAGGAAATGCGTCGGACGGCATCCGTCGCCGGCCCAGAGGCTCGCGCACCAAAGCGAGCAGGACTGCAAGTTCTTCCCAAACTGCCAGAACCCGCAATGCCCGTTCAAGCACCCATCGATGCCCATCTGCCGCAACGGAACGGGCTGCACCACGTCCAACTGCAAGTTCACCCACGTCAAGACCAAGTGCCGATTCAGCCCTTGCCTCAACCCCAAGTGTGTCTTTGCGCATGAAGAGGGCCAGCAAGGAGGCTTCAAGGACAAGGTCTGGACGGCCGAGGACGAGCACGTCAGCGAGAGAAAGTTTGTGGATGAGAATGCCGGCGTGGAGCAGGTTCAGCCCGAGGAGGAGCAGCAGCAGCAGCAGCACATGGCGGTGGAACAGACAGCGGTAGATGCTGAAGTTATTGGTTGAGGGGAGGATTGACTTGCTCGAGCCGATGGAGCCGAGACGGACATCGATCGATTGTGGCTCGTGACGCGATGCGACGCAATGCAATGGCACATCGTTGGAACGACGTCGGCGACCGCGTGGAACAGTGTTCCTTGAATGCAATGTACAACATACCATTTCATGTACTTTTTCGTTATGAGGGCTGGGCATGAGAAGGCGTTTGGGGGTGTGGTAGGATCAAAGGGGTCGAGAATGCTATACCATTATGCAAAATGGGGGGTTGGCGAGGGATGCGGCGACAAGGCCCAATGCGGGAAGATTGAGGAATTGATAGATTGGCACCGTCCACAACGTCACCAGAATGCTTGCCATGTGATGTTGATGAGTCGGACGTGCTGGAGCCGTGGTTCGATCTGCTACAGCAGCAGCAGCGCAGCGACTTCGGATGTGGCGTGACCCGCTCCCAACGAGTGCCGCTGACGGCTACTGCAGCATGCACACGTTTGAACCCTCCGACGTCCCGCGCGACCAGGGTTCACCCTCTCGCACACAAGCCATGAGCAATTGAACCACGACATGGGATGCAGGCACGCAGAAGATGCTGCGGCGGCCCTGCTCAGGCTCGCAGCCGCCACCAGCCACGGTACAGCTAGAGCCGGCGCGAGGAATGGCGCCCACCTGCGGCGACAGCTGAGCGGCCTCAGCCTCGGCCGGCGACTCCAGCCGACCACTGCTGTCCCGACCTGCTACACCCGACGACGGGCGTACGCGACGCAGAGCGACGGCGGCCGGATAGCCGTCGTCGGCGGCGGGCTGACGGGGCTGACGACGGCCTACTACCTGGCCAAGCAGCTGCCCGAGTCGACCAAGATCACGCTGTACGAGGGCAGCGACCGCCTGGGCGGATGGATCTGGACGGACCGCGTGCCCGTCGACGTCGACGGCACGCGCGGCACCGTCAGCTTCGAACGAGGGCCGCGGTCGCTGTCGTCGCTGCACTCGAGCACCTGGCGCTTCGACGACCTGGTGCTCTATGACCTGGTATGCTTCTCCCCTTGCTGTCCCTCACCAACATGTGTGCTCACGCGCCCTACCTTAGGCTCTCGACCTCGGCCTCAAGGTCGCGACGCCGCCAGACAAGCCGCGCTACATTTACTACCCGGACCACCTCGTCACGCTGCCGCCCGCCGCCAGCATCGGCGACTTCATCCGCGAGCCGCTCTTCCTCGAGTCCTTCTGGGCCGGGCTGGGCTTCCTCGTGCGCCGCATGCGCTCGCGCGCCGTGCCCCTCAAGGACATGTCCCTTGCCGAGTGGCTGCACGACATCAGCATGAGCCGCAGCGTCGGCGACAACATGGCCTCGGCCATGATCCACGGCATCTACGGCGGCGACATTGACAAGCTCAGCGCCCGCAGCGTCTTCGACCGCCTCTACTGGGGCTACTACCTGCCCAGCATGGGGCCCAACGTCCGCCAGATGACGGCCCGCGAGGAGGTGCTCATGACCGAGCTGTCCAAGGACCCCGAGATCCGCAAGCTCGCCCTCAAGCCCAAGGGCTCGCTGCTGCACTTTGGCGCCGCGGGCATGGAGAGCTTGACGGCGGCGCTGGCGCACGCCTTGGAGGTGCAGCCCAACGTGGACATCAAGAAGGGCAGCCCCGTCGCCAGCGTGAGCTACGACAAGGAGGCGCAGAAAGTCGAGGCAAGCAGGTTCGCTCATCCATGCTGTGCAACGAGATGCTAACTGTGCGGCGCAGATCACTACAAGCGCCTCGGCTGAGCAGCAGCAAGGTCCGGCCACCGAGGCCTACGACCGAGTCATCTCCACCCTGTCCAGCCAGCACCTGGCCTCCGCCGCCGGCGACAAGCTGCCCAGCCTCGCCGAGACGCACTCCGTGTCCATCATGACCGTCAACCTCTGGTACCCGCGCAAGGACATCAAGCCCCCCGGCTTCGGCTACCTCATCCCCCGCTCCGTCTCGCGCGACAACAACCCCGAGCGCGCCCTGGGCGTCTTCTTCGACTCGGACGTGGCCACGCCCGGCGCCGACGAGCCCCCCGGCACCAAGCTCTTCGTCCTCCTCGGCGGCCACTACTACGACTCGGGCCCGCCCCCGCCCGACGAGGACGCCGCCATCGAGCAGGCCAAGTCGCTGCTCGAGCGCCACCTCGGCATTCCCCGCGACAGCCCCTGCTTCGCCATGGCCCGCCTCGCCAAGGACTGCATCCCCCAGCACTTTGTCGGCCACCACGACCGCATGATGCAGGCCGACCAGGAGCTGCGCGACGCCTTCGCCGGCCGCCTCGCCGTCGCCGGCGGCTCCTACTCCAAGATCGGCGCCATGGGCGCCATCCGCGCCGGCTACGACATCGCCCGCCAGACCACGGCTGGTGGCAAGGACGGCTGGTTCACCACGGGCCTGGAGCACCTCGAGTTCCCGGAGCCCTTTGTCGGCGTGCCGCTGGCCAAGATCCCCGTCCGCAGATTCAAGCAGCTGGGATAGACTCGGCCCTTTGAACATGGCAAGATTTTAAACCCGGGGATGGATAACGTAGACGCCGCGATAAAGTAGGAACACTGTGGGCTCTAGACATGCCCCAATTGTATGATACAAGCAGTTCAACCCGTCAAGCTGCGCCTCGTCTCACAGTGTCCGATCATGTAGTATTCAACTCCCCTCGATGGGGGTTATGTATTTCAGGTATCATTAATGCACACATTCGTCGTACATACAAACGCCGGGCACCATTTTGTGCCCTCGCGCTCCGCGGGATTAGCCATCCGCTTGTTGTCCCCTACCCGCTTTGCCATGCCGAGCCTTGTCCTGGATAAGATCCCCCCCCCCCTGATACACCGAGTCCGTCCATGTGAGTCGCATCTAGTCCAGGACCACAATGTCGCGGGTCGCGGCTTGGCTCTGCATCTTCTTCTGCGGGCTGCTGCGCGACGCGGCCGCCTCGACGGCGCCCCTGATGGCGTCGTCTACGGCGAGCAGCATGCTCACCACGCCGTTGCTGGGCCTGCCCGCCGCGCCCGTGGCGAGACCCAACCAGTCCTCGCCCCTGGTGGCCCATATAGGCTTCAGTGCCTCGTCGAACTCGTCTTCCGGCGCAGCGTTGGCGCCTGCGTCGGAGCGGTAAATGTGCCACCACGGCTCGCCACGCCGCGGCTTCATCCGCACCTCGAGCGCGACATGCTTCTTGATCGGCTTCTTGCCCTTTGACGCGGCAATGTCATAGCCGACGCTTATCCACGCGATCGTCTTCATGGAGAACTCAAGCTGTCCGCGCATCTCCGACTGTAGCTTCGCCCATCTCGACTCCATCTCGTCAACGGCCTTGAAAGCGGGGAGCGAAGCCGGCAACCACGCCATCAGCGCTCCGATGCCGCCATCACTATTGACAAGCCTCCTCATGAAATCAACGACTCGCAGGTGGGGATTTCCCGCCTCGATTTCAATGTCAGTATCGTCTTTGGAGAGATCCAGCACCACGCGCCACCGCTGGGGCATCTGGCTCTCGCCTGGGCCGTCGCTTCCATTCTGCCTTGGCCCCTCGCCGTAGCAGAATGTGACTTGTTTCAGTGTCACGGCTTCGCTGGTGATGGTTCCGTTCGCGTTCTCGAGAGCCTCAAAGAAATTGACGAACCGATCGATGGCCTTGATTCTGGATTTGAGGGCGTCCAGTATAGGTTTACCCACAGGTGTTCGTAGTCGCAGTGAGAATTCGCCCCTGTCCTGGTTGTACGAAACGTCGCGGTCTACCATGTTTTTCAAGGCCTCGAACTTCGTGGGCCTCTGCACCTTGAGAACGGCGTCGGAGACACAAATGAGCTCATTCGTCGTAGTACCGTCTTCTCTCGTCCTGTCTGCTGACTTCGGCATAGACTGGATGCCCTTGAAGCTGATAGTTACGATATCATCCGCCCACGCCTTTTTAGGCGTGAGCGCTGTCCCAGTGTACTTTTGCATCAGCGAAAACAGCTCGATGTTTTCGACGGTGACATCTGCCTCAGATGGGCGCCCGTCGGCCCCGTTCTCAGGCCCGCTGGATACCATCGCGGGGAACAGCGCAGAGAGCGAGATCTCGGTCGACGGTAGCCGGACCTGTTGCGGTAGTGAAGCATCCACGTTGTCGCTCGCCTTACCCATGATACCCTGCCTATGCAGTGCACGCATTTCGACCGACTGTGCTATGATGCCGGTGGCAAACAAAGTCAGGTTGTTCCAGAAGGCCTCGGAGTGTTCAGGATAACCCTTCCGAAGCGTGAGTTGGGTTTTAAACTTGATAGCGCGGTTCGTCTCATCACGACTCCTGATTAGATCGTCAATACTTGTTCAAATGGTCGCTGGCAGGGTACTGACGCTTCAAGTAGCCACCACTCGTCGCCGCTGAGGCCCAAGAACACCACCACGAACCAGCTGGGGCCCCAGCCGTCTTTTTGGAGCCAGATGGCACGGGTCCATTCGCGAAGCTTGGTCACCGACCGCGTTTCTTCGAGATTCAATGGTGCTTTGCGCGCCAACCAGCCCATGCAGCTTCCTCGCCTGTTGATCTCGTCCTCCATCAGTGCGCACCGAACGTTCTCCAGACAGGCCACGCCGTCCTCTGCGGCGTTCTGACCATTGTTCAGCTGGTGTTCGTACTGTATCGTGAACCTTGAGTGCGGCTTTAGGGCAAACGCGCCAGTCATGGGTTCCATCAAAAGTGTAGCTTCGCTGCGATGTCCAACCTGCATCGCTAAGCGCGACGCAGCCGGATCTGAATTGGAAACGTCCAAAATCATGCTAGCTTCCCGATTTTTGAACCGAGCGGCCGTCAGCAACTTGTCGTGAATGCTCGTCAAGATCACCGCGATGTGTCGGTCGACAACGTCCGCCAGGAGGGCCTCTGCCGAAAGGTTCTTTACGTCCAATTCGATGTGAACGTCCTTCATCTCCTTGTTGTCGCGGTACCACTTCGCTACCAGGAAGCTTGCGGATTTTGGGTCAGTCTTGCCGTCTGGCCTGTGGCCGCTGTTTACCGCCAGTAGAAGCCAGTTCTTGGTTCCCAATATTGCTGTTCGAGAGGTCCAGTATTGAATAGCCAATGCTCGGTTGAGTGGCTCAACCGTCAGAGTGGCACTCCAGGAGCTTCGGCTCAACTGAAGCGCCTGGCGCTTCAACTCGTTGATCTTGCAAGTCAGGACGAATTCGTGCAGAAACTGATAGCACCCTGCCAAGCCATCTTTGCTAAGCGCGTCGTTGACACAACCTTCCAGGTAGGTCCTCAAAGAGTCGGACAGAGACGCTGCTGCCGGTGTGAACGCATATCTGAAGTCAATGAACCAATACTGCTTCCCAAAGTCCTCGTCTGCAATCGTCAGATCAACCTCGAACTCGCCCTCGACCTTGAATGTCACTCGTCCCGAGCTGATCTCGTAGCGCCGGAAATGGTACGGGATTTTGTCGAAGTCTTCCAGGTTTAGTCTCAGGGACAGCAGAGTATTTAGGTCATTCATCCACTTCAACTGCTCCTCCGGTGTCAAGGCGGGTAGGTCTATGTAGTTGAGCTGCAAGAAGAACGTCAGGATCGCGTCCCCTCGAGACTCAAACATCCAAGGTCAACTCACGTCTGGCATCCATGGCGCAGTCCCTGTGGACAGGACTTGCAGAGCCGTCTTCAGATCGGGGCTCGGCATCCGCGCGAATGCCAAGTCCCGCTTCATATTAACAATGTCGTCGAGAGATGCATCGTATAATATTCTCTGCTGATCGATGTGGAACTTGAGGTCGATGAGCTTGCTCACCATGTCGGACTTCCTGCTCCACTCGGTAATGACCAGTGCCTTGAGCCACTTGCCGTGCATGTCCTGGGCAAAGCTCACCAGGCTTCCCTTCTTTCGAAGATTATCGCTGGAGCTGTCGTCCGGGCCATTAGAGGTATATGAGGGAGTCCCGTTAGCAGTGGCTGTCGGCACTGGCATCTTGGCCAACTCGGCGATCTTCTCCTGGAGCGAATTGTGCGTCACTTGCGCCAGCCGGGTGAGCAAGAGGGACAGTGGGACGAAGCCTTCCGAAATATGCCTGATCTCGTCCGGAAGGTCGTTCATTCTCGAGAGCGCTTCGGCCGACGGCCCCTCCGCCGGTAGCGGCGACTTTTGGGAGCGGTCCAAGGCCGCTCCGCCAACGTTGCCACCATTGACGGCGCCATTGTCATTTGAAGTCGCCTTCCCCTTCCCCTTGTCTGGCACAAGCCCTTGGCCGCCAAGACCACCCGTGCCATTCACCCCGTTGGCTGCGGATGCCCTATCGTGATCGGTGCGCATGCCATTCGGGCCTGCCGGCTCCATGCTGACGACGCCGGGCATTTACTCCTTCGCGAGAGTGCACGCAAGGGTTCCCCCCAGCACTCGGTGACCGCAGCCCAATAGCCCCAAACGGCGCAATGAGCGTGTCTCGTAGTTTCTCTCAGGCGCGCTGAGTTGTCATGGAGAGAGACGCAAGATCGAGCCTAGGGGTGATACAAAGAGGGCATGGCAATGAGTCTCGTCGGCAACGAGCAACCGACCGAGGCACGTGGACGACTCGCATGCAGATCGATGGAGCGTCTGAGGCGCAACGGGTCGTCGCCTCCTCCAGGAAAGGTCTTCAAGCGTCGCGTGAGTGGGAGGCGGGCGCGGTGTCGGGGATCGGGGCGCAACGACAGAAGGCTGGCACCCGCCGTGCGACGGGCGTGACGCGAGGGGGTCGGCTCGATATTGGGGTGCTGCGCCGAGTCCGCGACGGCAGTGGTCTCTGGTGTGTCGATGCTGAACAGGTGTCGGGGCAATGCGCCAGCGCGCGTGCAGGAGTGCGAGTGTTTGCAAGTATGGTGATGCGAAGAGCACTGCTCGATCAACCGAGATTCTATTGCAGCGGGAGCCGGCGTGGAGACGCTCGGGTCATGTGAGGCTGGGGAGCACGGGCCAGTCGCGGCGTGGCTGCAACTTAATCGCCGGATCCTTAGCTAAGCATTGTGGCTTGGGAGCTGATAACATATTCGACGGTAACATTGGGGGGGGAGGGGGGGGGGAGGGGAAGGGGTGGGCACGTCATAGCACACACTAGGAAACGGTGAACTGTAAGATCGAGTCGCAGATGCTTCAAGCCTGGAAACCTTTGTTGCGCCAAACTACCGCAAGCTGACATTGGAATACTCATGTTCTATATATCCGTTCCATTTCCCTCATCACGCGGCCCGCTGCTCACGCTTCGTCGGCCGAGGACCACTTACTCAGTTCTGCGTCCCGTAGGCCTGCTTGTTTTCCGGTCCCGTCTGAACCACTGGGGTTCTCCGTCAGGTCATCACGCGCTGCTAGCGACTCTAGCAACATTTCCAGAGAGCGAGGCTAACTGTAAACATGGTCAGCCAATTGCTCAAACTAACTTTGGGGCACTCTGGCAGGGTACAAACCTGTGCGGCATTTTCGGCGACAGCTTACAACCTGTTGGGAGGCGTGGCTGCAGTTGTCGGCCACTGGTAGCCAGCGGCGTCGCTGAAACTGTAGCCGTAGGACGCAGTAAAGTCATCCAGCACTGCAGGGCCGCGAGAACCTGCCATGATACGTGAGCAAAGGACGCATGACACCGAGTCCGCATGTTACCTACCATAGGGGTACTCCATAGGAATGATTTCCTTGTTGTCGTCGAGATAGTGCAAAAGGGGCGTGAAGACGCGCCAGCTGGCGTCAAGCTCGTCGTCACGCACAAAGTTGGAGTGGTCGCCCTTGAGGCAGTCGAGGACCAAAGACTCGTACGCTTCCGGGATCTTGAGGTCCGAGAATCGTCGTCGGTAGGTCAAGTCGAGTTCCGTGACGACGGTCTGCATGCTGAGGCCAGGCAGCTTGGAGTTCATCTTGATGTAGACACTCTCGTTGGGCTGGATGCGCATAACAAGCTCGTTCCGCGGAATGTCCTTGAAGATACCGGATGTGACGTCCTTGAACTGGATCCTGATCTCGGTCTTCTGCTCATTGAGCGCCTTGCCCGCCTTCAAGATGAAGGGAACGCCGTCCCAGCGCTCATTTTTGATGTACGCGACGAGGGCGCAGAAGGTCGGACACCTCGAGTCCTTTGGTACTGTGTCGTCCTCCTTGTACGAGGGTTTGCTGCCGTCGAGAGACTTGCCGTATTGCCCGATGATGACGTTCTTGGGCTCGATGGCGGGAATAGCCCGGAGCACGCGAACCTTTTCGTCGCGGATATCCTCTGAATCGAACGAGATGGGTCGCTCCATGGCGAGAAGGGTGAGAACCTGCAGCAGGTGGTTCTGCATGACGTCGCGAATGATACCAAACTCGTCAAAGTAGCCTCCCCGGCCCTCTGTGCCAAAAGGTTCCTTGAAGGTGATCTGCACGTTGTCGATGTGGTGGCAATTCCATGTTGCGCCCAAGAACGAGTTGCCAAATCGCAAAATCAAAATGTTCTTGACCATCTCCTTGCCCAAATAGTGGTCGATGCGGAAGATCTCCTCCTCCTTCCAGTCAGGCTTAAGCGACTTTTGAAGCTCACGGGAGCTGGCGAGATCCTTGCCGAACGGTTTCTCGACCTTGAAAGCTCCGTCAGCACGCGAGGGATGAGGGCGGAGCGATGAGGGCGAAGTGAATGGCACTTACAATGATTCGAGCAATGCCCTTTTCTGGATAGCAGCATTTTTTCAGGTGCTGAGAGACGATGGTGAAAACGCTCGGAGGCAGCGCCATGTAGAAGAGCCGGTGAGTCTCCGACTGGCCCTTTTCCAACTCGGCCAGATGCTTGTTGAGGACCTCGAAGGACTCATCTTTGTCGTACTGGCCTGAAATATAGGAGCAGAGACCGCAAAACTCCTCAAGCTGCTGCTCGATCTCCTTGGTTGGGGTCTTCATGTACGACTTGATCCGTCGCAGGTACTCCTCGTGGTCCATCTTGGTGCGCGCATATCCGACGATTTTGACGTCTTTGGGCAAGAATTGGTTCCGGTACTGCTCTGTGTTAGACCGTGCATCCGGTTCGCCGAGAGTCACACAATGAATAGACGCATGCTCACCAGTCCAAAGAGCGCGGGGTACTGTCGAGGAAGACGTGGTTAGCGCAAAGCCAGTGTGCGTCGTGAACCGACAGAAGCTCTCACCGTCTTCTTCTTCGCCAGGTCACCAGATGCTCCGAGCACCACAATGGTGGTGTTCTCTTTCAGCTCCATGGCGCTACTAAATCGCAATGGTCAGCATGCTGCGCTGCCAGCGGCGGTGGTGCAGAGCTCGCGACGTCGAGGGACAGGCTGTCCCTCCCCCGCGGCAATCCAAGCTTGCCCAAGATGGTGGGGTAGCAAAGGCACATACGATCCCTGGGTCTGTTCCATGGCGACGGTAGCCAGATCGCTCGGCGCGTGAGAATCGACGTCTGGACCGCAGGCACGGTTCGGCGGTTTCGTCGCAGCAGCAAGCAATCGAGGGGGGAGGTGCAATGCAAAGGTGAGGTATGCAAGGTATGGGAAGTCGGTTGTTGGGAGGCGCCGCCGGAAGAGCTGGGATGGGTTATTAATGACGAGAGAGGAACGACTAATATTAAGCAAAGCCTGGAGGGGTCCTGAAGCGGCGTCCAGGCAGGTTCAGGTCCTCTCCATCCACCCACCCACTGTCGCTCGGATACTGCTCGCTGTAGGGTGGAGACGCCTAGCTCGGTGCCGAGCCATGACGACTTTGCGTGGGTATCGACTCCTCAACGGCGCTGCTCAAGCACCTCGGACTTCCGCCGGGGAGCAAGGAGCTCCAACGCTGACTGCTCTATGCGCAGACCGATCGACGGCTTTGGATATTCTGCGTCCAGACGATTTAAGGACCTATCCGGGCCATTCTACCAGCCCTGGTCGTCTTCATACCGACACTGCGTCAGTCGGGCCTCTGAATGTTACAGGCGGCGGCAGCTGGTGCAGCAGCGAGCCCAGAGCATCTTGCCCCCCCCAATCTGGGGATCCACAAACGCATCTCGTCCATGTTGACGGCGCTGTAGCTCCAGAGGATACTGGCCGAGCATGGCTGATGGGCGTGGAATGCCCGCGTTTTGATACGGGGGCCAAGTGCCGGCGATCTGAAATGACTACACCAGCTTCGAGAGGAGCAAGTCATCCCTTGGTCAGCGTTGATGACATAGTACATATGCTTTTCATGAGCGGCCGTCGTGCCTTGGTCATACGCCTACAGTACGGTCCAGCTCCGGCAAGAGTTTCCCAGGCTGTTCGTCTGCGCTCTCCAGCTGCAAGCCGCTGTCGAGGCTGGACTCAGTTGTAAAACGCGCGTGATACGCGCCACGAGGTCTTGCACTTTGTAATACTGACAACTAAAGACCGAGCCGGACTTCCGCCCGGCAACGCCGTGGGCAATTCCAAATAAAGCCCATAATTAGCCTGCGGGACTTTTGTGAGGCTAATCCATGCAATTGCGCGATGTCGGATAGACAATAGTCGCACCTGTCGATGGCGACTGACCTGGGCAGAACCATCAGCGTCCGTCGCACTTCGTACGCACGCTTGTCAGGGCGTTGCTCTTATCAAAGCGTCCCGGACTTTGGGCGTGGGCTCCCTACGAGTACTTCAGTCTCACACGGCTGGATTCGTACTTGAGGGTTGTTCAAAAGTATCATGACTGCAGACGCGGTAGACAATCCTTCCATAAGACAGTTGCGATGCGCCTCTACCATTCAAATGCACCACTTCGTGTGAATTGGCCAGCGCAATCCCTCAAAAAGTGTGTCAGCGAAGATCTTGCTTTGCGCGTTCTGTAAGCGTGATAATGCCGGCGAAGATTTCCTCTTCCAATCAAGTGGGTCCAAAGGCCGGGGCTAATCTGCCCCCGCCACATGCGGCGGTGCCGAGCACACCAGCCACACTCCATCTCCCCAGCCAACCATTGCCCTAAAGGCACACGTGATGCGAAGGGCACAAAGTTTTCCTGCTAGTGAGACCGCACACCATTATCGCATCCACTCGTCTTCCCAGCCGACATCACGACAAACCACGACAAACCACGACAACGACGTGCATCAGCAACCAGGGAAAGGTCTTTTAGATAAGACAGTTTCCTTCGACTCTTCCCTTGTCCCCCTTGGTTGTTTGAGAGGGCAGTACCCAGAACTCATTCACGATGCCTTCCGAGAGCGGTCACAGATGTGAGTATATCCCATCGTTGCGTCGCGCGACGGCATCTGTATTGTTTTGGGCATTCCACTGACAGTCTTCAATAGTATACGTCAAGTGAGTACATGCCTTAGCAATGCGAATCCCGTCATGTTCCCTTCCAGAAGACTGCCCGCGGCCACACTCGACGATACCGCGAAAACACGAACCTTGGCTCGAGATGCGCGGAACAATCGCTGACGATCATGTAATAGGGGACGCCACCTGAGCTACCAGCGCTCTCGTCACGTCACTCACCCTGGCACCAGCCTGATCAAGATCGAGGGTGTTGACAACACCGACTCTGCCAAGTATGCATTCGCAATGGTTTCATCTTCGGGGCCTGCTTGCTGATACCGCGTCACAGCTTCTACTTGGGCAAGAAGATTGCCTACGTCTACCGCGCCCAGAAGCAGATCCGGGGCTCCAAGATCCGCGTCATTTGGGGCAAGGTCACCCGGCCGCACGGTACATTTCCGCTCCTGTGCTCCCGCAAAACATGACAAGCCAGCTAACGTAGCGTCTAGGCAACTCTGGCGTCGTTCGTGCCAAGTTCACCTCTCCTCTCCCCACTAAGTCTTTCGGTGCTTCGGTTCGCGTCATGCTGTACCCCTCTTCTATATAAATAGGGACTCGGGATGGAGTTGGTAGTGAGGGCGGTTCTCCTTTGGCTGCATTGGTCGAGGCAGGGATAAAGCATATCGCCTTGCTTTGAGGCATTCAATTTAAAGACGTCAAACCCCCCAACTCGAATGGCTCCCGAACCGTGATGTGATGCGCGTCCCACGCTCGACGCTGCCATGACGAATACTGCGACGAACGATAGATATCCCGATTCGACTGCGAGTGGACGAAAGCGCGCTTGGGGTTACATACCTCTGGGAGTTTCATGGAATCTCTCGGTCGTGCACATGGCGGGAGAAGACAGCTTTGCTGTTGAAGGTCTGCCTGGGCTCTGGAGATGAGCCACGGAATATTGTGCAAACCAATTGCCCCAATGCAATCGAGTTTCAGCCCCGTGATTCTGGGCTGCATCAACTAGATGACGCTGGAGTGTGTTTCCAGCAATAAGACTGCACTTTGCCATTCTGCCTTCTCATCGCTCATTGCGTCGACGTGCCGGTTTGAGTGGTCCCTTAGAGAGAGGTGTCTCGGCCTTTGCAGAAACCCAGGCATGCGGAGGGGAATTCACACGGTACAGCAAACACTGAATGTCCACCAAATTCGGTGCTAACTGTACCGTGTAAATTTCCCCCGCATGCCAGGCGATGCGGTCGACCAGTTTGACGAAACCGAGAAATCATTTCGAGACTCTCATGTCCCAACGTCATGCCGTCATGGTTCGTTGCGCAATTATCTACGGGGTATTATGAGGTTGCCATATCCTTTCAAAGTACCTCACTTGATCTGTACGGTCGAGACATCGGGCTGGAGTTGGCTACGCCGTGTTCACATGTCAATGCGAGTGAGTATGTGTGGACAACGGGTACCTATTGCGCGCGCTTTCAGTCTTTCAGCTTTGCCAACAATGGACGGACATTTGGCCTGAGTGAAGTAGAGTGACTGTCTCGAATCGGCGACCCAAACATGCCTCCTCGCGAACTTGTGTAAGTTATATCACAAGCCACCTCGGTGAGCCTTGGAAGGCGAGCGGCGAATCACCGGGACAGGGAACATCATGTGCGAGCCGGGTCCAACGGGCGACACGTAGTTTGCGATTTGCCGGGCCCGAATCAGGTCACATGTCTTGAGATTCAAGGGTGATGAGGTTCAAGGGTCGCGAAGCTCGGTTGCGGCCGCAACGTGATGGCATGCATAGGCCATATAGTCTGGGACTGCATTGCCATCAAATCAATTATCGCCCCGGGCCTTGATTGAGGAGCACCGGGCGCGTCAAGCCCCTCGATTCCAGCTGATGCCGAAATCTGACCGTCCCAAGTTGTATGCCGATCGGCGTGCATGACTACGAACAGCCTTGACTCAACTGCTTTGCACCCGTAGCTTGCACCACGCGTCTTGTGCTATTAAAAGACTGGATGGCCAATGGGGGCCGCGCCAGAATAACCGTCTAGCATGCAACGCTAGGAAGTTATGCTCACCTCTTTTTTTGTTAGGCCAGTCCAGTATCTGCCATCGGCAAAATATGGGATTCATGTTCGGCGTGCAGGCCGGCTTGTCTTGACAAGATCCGGGTCCCGGAAGGGGTGGCACGCCCCTCACTCGACCGAAGTTTCACCCTTTCCTGTTCTTGATTCGGAAAGCTCGGCAGCAGGCTTCGACGATAATTATTTTATACGGACTACGGACTAGAATCACAGCAATCGACGGCCGGCGATCGCGGTACACGGCATGGAAGGTGTGCGTTCTGCAGGCTGCCGGCAGAGCGTCAGGGATCCGAGTCTCCTGTCCCCGACGCAATCGGCACGAACAGTTTGACATTAACCTCTAGGCTGCAAGAGCGTACGATGCATTGAGGTGCAGCTGTGGCAGTGTTTCATTGCGTCAGTTCAGATCGCACTCGTAGGCTGTTGCGGCGCGGGATGCTCTGCATGTCGGTGTGCCGCCAACAGACGCTGCCAGGGGGTGTCCGATTTTGGCCCTGGACGGGCGGGGACGGCTCGAGCTGGTTCCCCTTCCATGACAAGCCGATGACGAGGCGGGGGTTTGCGTCTGGCTGGATGCAGACGATGATCGTTGCTGATAATAATTTGTTGCCCACCTGCTGGGTATCTTACTTTTTGGCGTGATCATGGAAGGCTTGGTCCAAGGGGCCTTGGCGAGCTCGACAGCGTAGTGCACAAGCCACCTGGATATAGTAACAGTCGGGCGCTCTGTTCCAAGGTTGATCTACTTAGAGTGCGAAGCTTACTGACACGCATCGATGAAATTGAAGCTCACCGTCTTCGCATACACCGTCGCACGGGAATGGTCCGGCTGTGCATCACAGCTCGCGGAGCGGAGGGATATGGAACGCCGACAGACGCCATTTGATTGACACCCAATGCCTCATCCAATACGGTAGAGTAGCACAACTCTCGAGTCCAACGTGGCACTCCGTTGCCGGAAGGCTACGAAACATGGCACCATACGCATCCCCTGCCGCCTGGGACGCGTCGACGGCACCTGTCCTGGTGCATCATGGCGCCATGCTCACAGGCAGAGAGAGGGACGGGTTGGTAAATGCTACCTTGTACGTGCCGCTGCAGCTTGACGTCGGCCGGCCTGGCAGCAGCAGCAAGGTACGGAGAATGCCTCTACTCGCTGGCTTCCCGTGTCCAACTAATACGAGTACAGTACATGTACAGCGCAGTGGTGGCGCGGCTGGCGGGATTGGGCACAAGGTGGTGTGGAGGATCTACAGCGAACACGAAGCGGCTAAGGGCGAAACGTCCATGATTTGCCCATGCGTGAACACTACTGGAACTAGGCCCCTGGCCAGACACACCAATCGTGCCGTAAATGTTGGCGGCGAAGGGGCGAATCCATCAGCTTTTGTCCAGGTAGGGCTTGAGTAGGCTGCAAGCTGGACAGCTCGAGGCGTCGCACCAGCATCGAAGCTTTTGGACTATTCGACATCAGAAAGCTTCATGTGCTCCGTCGGGTTTCTCCCAACACGATGGCGTCCACGATGGCGTCCTCGACGAGTGTGTATCATCGAAACACTGGGCTGCTTACGTCCTCGTGGTACATTAATCCTCGGCTTTGGTTCCTTGACTCGGCTCCATGAAATCACCAATGGTCTCCTCAAGGTTCGACGGTTCCCCAACGAATTTGCATGCTGCGAAGCCGTCGGCCCTAAGTGGTGGACGCGTAAGTTGATATGGGATTTCTCCGCCACGGACAACGAGACGGCGTTTCATGGAAGTCGGTAGATGACACCGTGGAGTACGACGGTTGATGCGTGCGAGGACATGCTCGTACGTATTCGTACTCCGTAGTCCAATGCAGCCTCCACGCAGGGGCGTAGTACTGTCTGGAGCCCACCAAAAACGATGTAAACGAATAAGGTGGTGAGCTGCTGGCCATGTCCTCCGTATCCGTCAAGTCATCCCTTGGTAGCTCTCGGCGGACGGGACTTTTCGAGCTGCCGAGCAGTCTCAGCCGGTCCTCAGCATTGTGAGAAGGCCCATTCTTCAATTGCGCCACTCGAAGGGCCGATCGAAGGAATTGGAACTCCCCGCACCTGCTTCTTGGCACCTGCGAGTCGAATAGCACGTACCTACCCAAAGTACGAGTACCGGTAACATATATAGCGGGCCAGTCGTCCCCGCGTCGTGAGCCGCCTGCGTTCACGGATGCACCGAAGAGGATCGAGTGTCGCCTCCCACCTCGTATCTCTACGCATCTCGCATCACGCATACTGGGACCAGCCGTCCGCTCGTCTGGCTGTCGACCGCCAATCCTTCGATCACTAGACACATTTCACCATTGAGAGCGGCTGCCAGCAGCAAAGTATCATCACACTCGCTTCGAGGAAGCCAACAGCGGCCACGGGCGAACACATCAGCGCAATCACCAGTTTATGAGTTGAAGATAGACATACCGCCCGCCGCTCACTTATACTGTAAACACAGTTGCCGCCCCGTCCGTCGGCTGAGACGGGCAGCGATATCACGAAGTGGGTCACGGCACACTGACCGACAGTCCAACGTTGGTCGCGCTCTGGCCGCTCAGCCAAGCCAGCAGCCAACACCAAGTCGGGCTGAAAGCCTGCCCGAACGGCACTGCAATAACCGCTTCCATCGACGGCTACGTTAAGATCCCGCGCGAGAGTTTGACCCACAGTGGACTTGGTTGCCGACAGATAGAGACCTGGGGGCCATTGCACCGTGACGGATTCGGACAATCCTGGCAACTGAGAACGGCTAGGGACCATTCTTCGCCTGTCTCACAACGGGCCGGCGCACGGAGCAACCACTCCCAAAGGGCAGCAGAGGCGGCCACTGAGACATTTCTGGCTCGCGTCGAGGGCTGCAAGCGAACTGAACGCCAACCTACGGAGGAGTGGTGGACCCGACATCGAGGGCCAGCCCGGAAAGTGTGTAAGCGGAGCGCTGCGGCAGAAACACCCGGCGCCGTTGCATTGCGCCTTGCTGCGCCGTGTGCCCGTCGTCGCGCAGCCGTTGGCTGTGCTGCATGAGAAGCCGCTGATAAGGTTGTGATCAGAGTCTTTTTTTATTTTAACCTTGCTCCTCTCGTCATCCGACCGACGACGATCGCATTGCACTGCCCCCCGCCACTGAGCAGCACAAGGCGACGCAGCGTGCCAGTCGCTGTCTGGACCTCGACTCTCACGTCAACATTCCCAGCCGGGTGTTTTGGGCCGCCATCGTTGCCCGGTCGTCCATCGAGTGCGCCCTCAGGTAACAGCGCCTGCGCATACAGTACAAGCCTGCCCAGGGCCGTTGTCCCGGCCGAAAGCCAATCCAAGTCAGCCACCATTTCCCGCCTTGGCCTGGGGCCACCCCTCCCCCCCTGTCGTTCCTGCGGCGGGTTCCCAAGCCGGCGCCGACTGCTGCCCTGTTGCACGCTGCCCGGCAGAACCAGTGCCCACTTCAGAGGTCATCCCGGTTCCACTCGCAGGGCCAACGCCCGAAAGCAGCCACGCCATTGCCCCAGCCTCTCGCCTCCCCTCCACCAAAACTCCCAGAATCTCCACCACAGAATATCCCATCTCAAGCTCCAGGACATCGCCCTTGCTAGTCGCTCCTGTCGAGTCGCAAAGTGCCTGTGCGCCCATATCACCCCGGCTCGCCTGGTTTCGCGCCAACGCAGAATACCACAATACCCATTTGCGCGAAGCCGTCGTCTCATCGATCGCCCGATCCCTCGTCTCCGCCGACAGCCCTGGCAGGCGCGCCAGGTTTCCCCGTCAGCTCGTCGTCCCGCTCAATAAAACAGGAAACCCTCCCCAGCCGGCGCCATGGCGACTCCAGCTGAGCAATATCATCACTCACAGCTGCACGCGCCTCCGCAGCAGCCCCAACAACCACAGCGGCGGCAGCAACGACCTCAGATTAATTCCCAGTCGTCGCAACAGCACAATCCACAAGGGAGGCCGCGGACCTTCAGCTTTCGGTCCGACAGGTCCCATCGCAGCAGCGGCGGCGGCGGCGGCGGCAGCGGTGGTGGTGGAGGCCATCACAGTGCTGGCCATAAGGCCGTCTCTCACGAGACACACGAGGAGAAGGAATCCAGGCGTTTGCATAGCAAGGCGGATCCCTCGTTGGCCATCAACGAGGCCGAACCATGTAAGCTCCTCTTGCTTGCATTCCCCCGTCGACTCACAGCTCCTCCCATACTGTTGGCCGCTCTTTCGCCGTTTTGCGACTAACATGCGACATAGCTGCTGTTGCCGCCATGGCGCAGACCTCTCTCGTCCCGCTGCGCTCCATCCAGCACAAGGACACATGGGGCAACCCGATCGGTATGCAAACCCCGTTCTAGCCAGTGCGCCAATGACCGTAGACTAACTCTGGTCCAGCGGATCCGGACAAGTCGAATCCCACCCGAAACCGGTGGGAGCGACCGCTCGAGACCATTCGTAGCTTCGAGGCAGCAATTGACGGCGGATACTCGCGCAAGTCCATGTATCGCACGGGTAAGGCCTTCTCCTAACCCTGCGTAACCGCGTGCTGGGCGTCTCTTACTAATCTGTGACAGACACGGAGTCGGTAGCGAACTGGACCCGGCGAAGCAGCGTAATGCCCCAGAGCCAGCCGCGATTTCCTCAAGACACCTATTATGGCAGTCGGCCAGCCTCATTCAGGGACAGCCAGTTTGGGCACATGACATCTGGCACAGCGAGAAACAGCTATTTCGAACCGCAGGGCTACGGTGGCGGCGGCGGCTACAACAACAACAACAACAACAACAGCTATGGTCGACCAGCGCAGCGCGAGCGTAGCCAGAGGATGCACTCCGAACCGCACTACCAGACTTATGGGCGAGAGCAGACCATTTACCCCATGCCGCACAAGGATCGCTCCTATGAGACTGTGACGTCCGCCGTACCTAGTGGGAACTCGGATCCCGCCGGCTATCAGACGGACCCCACGAGCAGTGACAATAGCTCGATTGATCGGGCCCATCCCGCTAAGCGCAGGGAGCCCGCCAACGACTACGGAATCGGCTTCAGCCAGTCTCAATCCTATCAGGCGCCCGAGTTTCCGGTCGCGATAGAACCGAACAGTACCGGCCATCCTTTACCACCGCCGCCCGCAGAGACCGCTCAGTACAGCTCTGGGCCCGAACATTCCATACCGCGAAAGCAACCATCGGTGCTAAAGCGAGGGTCTTCACAGCAGCGACCGGACATGTCTGACAAGCGGAAGAGCTGGTTCAATCGTCGGTTTATCAAAAACGCCTAAGCATACAACGAGGTGACGGCTGGGCCTGGATTTGTACGACATGTTTCATTTGTGTATACGCGAGATCCGAAATCTGAGGGCGGGCTCATTACGATGGGGCTACATGATCAGGGCGACTTCCGAGGGCGACGAATGATGTTGCGTCTGGCCAACGGGGGGCCATGGTATGGAAGCGCTTGACGAGATCCTGTGGAGAAGGTGTACATACACAGATGGGGCGTGGACGAGGCGTTGAAGGGGTTAGCTTTGCGATGCTTCATCTGTAGTGGAATGGCAACATGATAGTCGGAATCAACAGACAAAGAATCTGATCCGCGCCCAAGGGGTTTGATCGATCAATTATCAACCAAGTTCTCACGTGGCATATAGATGTGGGTTTGGACGGAAGTCCAGAGGTAGCCTCTCCAGATACCAATCTCACAGATACCACAAACATGGCACGATCCGAGTCTATCCCGATGCCTCGGCCCAATTAATGATTTGAGCCAACACGCGCTCAAGTTCATAGTACAGCTACACGATTGTGCCACAAGTAGGGGGAGACTATCGATCTTTTTTGCTTTCCGACTTGCTGATACTGCTCCTCTCAGACTCATCCTCGTTCATGGCGACAACAATGTAGGCAATGAGTACCACATTTGCCAGGAGCGCGGCCAGGCCTCCAGCATAAGAAGAATTCCCTGCGTACGGTTAGCGGTGGTGTTGCACGTTCAGCGGCGCAGAGCTAAGCCAATTACCCTTGAAGACTGTGTTGACAGTGAGAAAGTACGATCCGATGGGAAACACAATCATGGCAAAGGTGAAGCCGAGGAGCTTGAAGATGACATGTCTGGACGTTGTGGTCAGTCGGGTGTCTAAACACGGTGACCTTGAGAGCGAAGGCCGCTCACCTCGGGACTGCAGGGCTTATGTTGGATTTCTCCTCCGTCTGATCGTCCTTTTCGAGGACCGTCTTCTCGGTATTGATGATTCGTTGTGTCGCCATGGCTGCCAAGATGTGGTGGTGCTGCCGTTGCAGAGTGAGTGATGAGATTGAGAAGGTCTTATAGGATTTACATGCGTGGCGCTCTGGGTACGTACCTGGCGCCGGAGCCTCACGGCCCGCCGATGTTTCGAGCTGGGATGCTGGAGCGCAGCTGTTGCAACTGTCGTCGCCAGGACCACTGGCCAAGGAGAAGGAATGGGGGATTTCCTTGAATCTTCACTTGGTTCTCTATTGCGTCTGTATGCTGGCGGTTGCGCTCCTCAGACGCAGCGCATGAAGAAGGGCGAGTACGAGTTTAAGTATGCACGTGATTTCGCGAATTGGCGTCATCGAGCAGTTCGCGTCTCCGCCCGTCACGAAAAATGCCCGCCTGCAGCCGCACCCGCCACCGACTCTAGAAGGCGTTCACGGCAACACAGCGCGCGAGCGGGTGCCAGGACCCCCAATTCATTGCTTCTCGCTCAGACTCCCAGTCAGCTACTCGCTTGCATGGTCTTGACGCTCAGCCTGCGCACACCGCCCGCCCACCCGACTGCCTCCCTCGGGTCTCCTTCCTCTCTTCACCATGTCTCCCACCAGCTCTTCACCCGTCCCGCTACGGCATTCGAGCGCGCTTCCTCGGACGCCTTTGCTCGCGCGAGCTTCTGACCCCGTTGAGGACGTCGACGAGCTAGCGGGAGACACCGTACCCTGCTCACCAGCCGCCTTTTTCCGAGACCGAGATACCATCACCCAGCCTACCCAGATTCACGGCCGTCCTACCCTGACCGCACCGGAACCCTCATCGCCCCCGAGCGTCGTCGAAGTTCCTGCGTCGTCTCCATTTCAGAGCAAAGGTGCTCCGCGACTAGGCTCTCGACTTGCTCCGGCCGGGACCTTTTTTCGACCGCCCGCTGCTCGACCAGCGCCGAGCATGGCGCCCAAGCGGCCGGCTGCGGAGCCCATCAATCTCATATCAGACGATGAAGACGATCAAAACCCCTCTCGAGCCGACATTCGCCCGACTACGTTCAAGGCTCAGATTGCGTCTTTCGCCTACAATCCTGCGTCGGACGAGCGGGAGACGAAGCAGAAGCTGCGACAAATATACGACGTGTACGGCGACCGATATCCGTCTGAGCAAGTTAGACAAGTCCTCAAGGCGTGTCAGAACGACCTTGACGATGCAATCCGCTGGCTCGGGAAACAGCGGCCAGTAAGCCCTAGCAGGAAGGCTTCACAGCAACTGCTTAGGCCAAATGGCCGTCGACTGGTGTCCAAGGCCGCAATGAATGAGAAGTCAGGCAGTCCGGCGTGTCTTGCGCGAGACCTGGATCCCGGTAGCACTCCAAGCCCACCAAAGCAGCAGAGACGTCGCTTGGTACAGGGCTTGCGGAAACGCGGAGACTCATCATCTCAAACAGTCCCCCCACCGCCTCCGTCAAGCGATGATCCGCTGATCATTGAGCTTCTTGATGATGACAAGGACGCCTACCAAGCCGAAGACTTGACCGAGACGACTCACGAAGCAGACGACCGAGTTCTGACCTGCGTCAACACGAGCACGCTCAAGGAACTCGCCGCCATGACCGGCATGAAGGAGATTCTGCTGGAGCCTTTGATTGCTAAACGGCCCTTCAAGGATCTGGCACAAGCGAAGCGAGTCAGTACGAACAAGAAGCCCGGATCCCGCAAATCAGCTAGGATCAGTATTGGAGAGTCTGTTGTGGACGCTGTCGAGGTATTCCTGAACGCTGTCACTGCAATCGATGAGGTGGTAGCCAAATGTGAAACCAAGGCACAGACGGTAAAGAGTGTCGTCGACACCTGGGATCTGGACACCTTTGGGCATATCAAGCGCAGTGAACAAGCGACTCCAGACAGAGACATGCCGCTGACTCCAACGAGCATGGGCAGTTCCAGGTACACGCGACCACTCATACCAGAACAGCCCAAGCTCATGGATGGTCATTGCGAGATGAAGCCTTTCCAACTCTTCGGCCTGAATTGGATGTCTCTCCTTTACAACTATGATATTGGTTGTATCCTCGCCGACGAGATGGGCCTAGGAAAGACGTGCCAAGTCATATCCTTCATGTGTCACCTGGTCGAGGACTATCAACGCAAAGGAAACGGCAGACGGCCATGGCCAAACTTGGTTGTCGTCCCTCCAAGCACCTACAACAACTGGCTGATTGAGTTTGAGAGATTCGCGCCAGGTCTCTCCGTCATGGGATACCGAGGAAGTCAATCGGAGCGAGCCGAGATTGCCTATGAAGTCGAGCATGTTCCTGAGGCTTACCACGTGGTCCTGGCCACTTATTCTCAAATCAACTCCGAGGCCGACGTCGAGGCCATGCAGTCATTCCGCCTGAACTGCGCCATCTTCGACGAGGGCCACAAAATGAAGAACCCCGAGACGAAGATCTATCAGGACCTGAGGAGGATCCCCGCGGCGTGGAAGATGCTGCTAACAGGTATGTGCTCTTCATACAACCTGGCTGATGTCAATGTCACTGACGAATCCTAGGAACTCCGGTTCAAAACAACCTCCTAGAGATGACTTCTCTTCTCAACTTTATCAATCCCAAGATGTTTGAAGGCTGCATGGACCACATCCAGTATATATTCAGCCAGAAAGTCACCATCAGGGACGTCTCCAACGGCGCATTTCTGTACAACGAACGGGTGAAGCGAGCGCGTACGATCCTGGAACCCTTCATCCTGCAACGACGCAAAGATCAAGTCCTCTCGGATATGCCGCTGAAAATCAACTCGGTGGTTCATTGCGAAATGACCAAGGCCCAGACACCCGTGTACGACGAGTATGAGGAGACTTTCAAGATGGAACCCTCTCAGCGTGTGGCGCGGGCTCGAGGGCGTCAAAACGATCAGAACAACGTATGGATGCAACTTCGAAAGGCTGCTCTACACCCCTTGCTTTTCCGCCGCCACTTTACCGACGAAAAGGTCGAGGCAATGGCGAAAATTCTGATGGATAGGATCCCGCAGTCAGAACTTCATCAGCCGGACATCAAGCACCTCACCCAGGAACTAAAGAACGCCTCGGACTTTGAGCTACATCTCTGGTGCCGCGACTACCCACCCCTGCTGAAGCAGTTTGACATTCCGGCTTCGGCAGAACTCGACAGTGGCAAGGTCAAGAAGCTGCTGGAGCTCATCCGCCAATATGAGAAGAATGGAGACCGCGTGCTAGTGTTTAGCAAGTTTTCTCGGCTCATTGAACTTTTGCAGGAAGTGCTTGCTATGCAAGGCATCGACCACCGAACCCTCATGGGCAACACGAACGTGTCTGAGCGCCAGACCCTGATTGACGAGTTCAATGACAATCCGGAGATTCCCGTCTTCTTGCTCACTACCGGGGCAGGCGGTACGGGCATCAACCTGACGGCTGCGAACAAGGTCATCATCTTTGACCAATCCGACAACCCACAGGATGACATTCAGGCCGAGAACCGTGCTCATCGGCTGGGCCAGACCCGGGACGTCGAGGTTGTGCGACTCATTTCCTCGCACACGATTGAGGAGTTGATCTTCAAGGCGTGTCAGAAGAAGATTGAGCTCGCAAACAAGGTGACGGGTGCGGTCGAGGACGATGACGATGCCGAGCAGAACCTCGAGAAGGAGGTGCGCAAGATGATGGAGGAGCAGATGACGCCGCCCTAGGATGACGACGACGAAAGGCATTCGCAAACTCGCAGCATAGACGTGAAGTATACGGGGAGAAAGAGGAAAACCGCATCATGATTTTCTGTTTGGAGTAGGAGCTTTGTATTTGCTGGCATTTACGCATGTATAGCGCGCGCGTGCTTTGCATTATGGCGGCGACGGCGATGACGCGATGAGTCCCGCGCCATGGACCGCGGACTTGAGCTGGGGGCTGCAAAATGCAACTAATCGGTCTACTTGCAGAAGGCCTTTTTGGGGGAAGTTGAGGGTGTCTTGTGTCACTTGGAGCAGGTGGGCATGCGGCACTTTTGCTTTGGCTGTGGACAGAATAGACGATAGATGACATCTGGAATGGATAACCAGGAGACGTTGCGGAGGCAGCACTTGTACGATCCTCGGCTCGTGCAAAGTAATAAGGTGGCTCCTAACATACATAGGCTTGCGGTGACATTTTGTTCCATCTTTGATTTCGGTCCCTGTCGCTATGCTGGTAATTTGCCATGTAAGTCGATGGGCGCGTAGTGGCAAACATGTCTCGTAACCCTCGTCGGCCTTCTAGAAGGTCATCACTAGCCTCGTTGGACGGGCGCGAGGATACAGAAAGGCACCGCCATACGGCATGGCAAACGAACGTGTGACACACCACGAGCTACCTCGTTGCACGGTCTGCGCCGATGTCTTGCGCGCAGACGTCGGCTTCCCAGCCACGCCCGGGCACGGCGTCTCGGCAGCCCTCGACAAGAGCTGGCTCGCAGATACGAGGGCCTGTATATACCACTCGGAGAGAGCCACGTGAACATTGAGGTTGCGTCGTGGACACTGTACCGCCGCGCTGCTGCTCGACCTTTCCTGCGCGTAGCTGGCGCATCTCGTACTTGTACAATGAATAGACGCGTCGCCCGAGCATCCACATCTTACGAGTCGCTGGATCCGCACGGGCACTTGCATCCCCCCGGGTCCGCCAGCCGGCGGGTACTGCCATGTGGGCCGGTTCGTCCGCCGGCCCCCCCATCGCAAGATGAATAGTTTGCAGCAATGGCCCAAGAAGGACGACGGGGGGGGGGGGGG